>OMLP01028661.1:0-16036 GCA_900302685.1 Spondyliosoma cantharus | reverse complement strand
AAACTGAGCTCAGAGTCAAAAATCACACCCAGATTTTTTACAGATTGTGATGGTTTAAAATCCTTTAACTTTAGTAAAAGTTTCTCTTTCTGGCCTTCAGGACCAATGACTAAAACCTCTGTTTTGGCCTGGTTGAGCTATTAACATGGTTGCTGCCATTCATGTATTGATATCTAAAATGCAGTTAAAAAGGACATCAATGGGATGCTTGATTATGTTGAAGGTTCGCTGTGTTGGTTTCAGGAGCATTTAGGGGCAGACATTTAACATAATATTCATAATTCTGTTTTCATTAGCATTTAGTAATCAGAGAGAGTCCACCACACAGAGTCCACCACATAGCCCCGCCATGTTTCTGTTGTAGCCCAGAACAAACAAACCAAATAAATACCGGTGAAAAGACGACTATTTTAAACCAAAGCGGGGGTCTGAGGAGTCTCCGGGGGAATATCAGAACAGTTGGTAAGTACAGTGGCAAGAAAATGTATGTGAACCTTTTGGAATTTCATGGTTTTCTGAATGAATTTGTCATGAAATGTGAGCTGATCTTCATCTAAGTCAACGGTGTTGACAAATATAATGTGTCTAAAGTAATAACACAACATTTTTTTGATCTTTCATGTCTTTATTGAGAACAACCAAAAAAAGGAGTCAGGTTTTATCACACCTGGAGTCTCATAAAGATAATAAGTTTGGAGGTGTGGACTACAGCTACTTTGACTGCTAAAAACCCCTCAAACTTTTGGAGTTTGCTCTGCACAAGAAGAACTCGCTTATGTGAGCCATGCCTCGCCAGAAAGAGCTTTCAGTGGATCTACGATCAACAATTGTTGATTTACATAACGCTGGCAAGGGTTACAAAGTTATTTCAAAGACTTTAGAAATTCAGCAGTCTACAGTTAGACAAACAGTCTACAAATGGAGACACTATGGGACTGTTGCTACTCTACCAAGAAGTGGGCCCCCAGTCAAAATAACACCAAGAGCACAATGAAGACTCATCAGTGAGGTAAAGAAACAACCCTGAATGACAGCCAAAGATATGAAGGCATCATTGGAACTGGCTAACATCTCTGTTCATGAGTCGACAATACGTAAAACGTTGAACAAGCAAGGGTATCTACGGCAGGACACCACGAAGGAAGCCACTGCTTACTAAAAAGAACATTGCTGCACGTCTGAAGTTTGCATAAGAGCACCTTGACACTCCACAGCGGTACTGACAAAATGTTTTGTGGACTGATGAAACTAAGATTGAACTATCTGGAATAAACACATAGCACTACATCTGGTGTAGAAAGGGCACGGCATATCATCATGAAAACATCATCCTAACTGTAAAAGTATGGTGGAGGAAACATGATTTCGGCCTGCTTTGCTGCATCAGGGCCTGGCCAGCTTGGAATCATTGAGGGGAAGATGAATTCCCAAGTATATCAGACAGTTCTTCAGGATAATGTGAGAGTGTCTGTACATCAGCTGAAACTGATTAGATTAGGTGGGTGATGTAACAGGACAACGACCCAAAACACCAGAGCATGTCCACAACAGATTGGCTTCAGAAAAACAAAATCCGCCTTTTGGAGTGGCCAAGTCAGAGCCCAGACCTCAGCCCAATAGAGATGCTATGGATTGACTTGAAGAGAGAGGGCCATACACATGAGACGTCCAAAGAATATGACGGAGCTAAAGCAGTTCTGCCAGGAAGAATGGGCTAAAATTCGTCCTTAACGATGTGCAGGTCTGATCCACAGCTACAGGAAGCGCTTGGTTGAGGTTATTGCTGCCAAGGGGGGGTCAACCAGTTATTAATTCTAAGGGTTCACTTACTTTTTCCACTGCCATTTTGAATGTTGAATGAGTGTGTTCAATAAAGACATGAAAGGTCGGAATTTTTTTGTTATTATTTTAGACACGTTTGTCAATACCCTTGATTTGGATGAAGATCAGATCACATTTTATGACAAGTTTATTCAGAAAACAATGACATTTCAAAAGGTTCACGTACTTTTTCTTGGCATTTTTCAGTTACCACTGGGGAAGATAAGACAAGAGGGGTGCAGCTGCAACCACACCGCTATGCCACCAGATCCTACACACTGGACCTTTTAAACTAATTTAAACCTGTCAGGATTTAGAGTAGTGTTTTCCATTGTCAGTCATGTGTGAAGCACAATATTAAGGCAGGAATCTTGTGCCAGTATTCCACCTTGTCATCTGTGTGAAAGTTACAGAGGCGGAATGGGGGGACACTTTCGCTCAGCCTCTGATCCGCCACCAGAGGTAAACCCTTTTTACACAGAGATTCCACATTATTGCCAGAAGTCAAGGCTCGCCTTTACCTGCCATTTACTGATGCTGATTGTGTGATGTCTTTAAAGCAAATAACTTTGTCACTTCCCATGTTAATGGTGGGCCAGGATCTCAATCACAACACTTTCTAACTGCATCCATATAATTGTAAATGGTCTGCGGATACATTTTTAGATCAATGGGTGGAAACATGCAGTTGTCAACGTCATGTTGTGTACTCTTACGCCTCTTTTAGCTCCGCTGCTTGGTTCAGTGTGAACAATCAAAGGCGGTGTAAAGGCGAGCCTTTGGTGCGCTGACATTGCTGAGTCTCTGCGTTAAAAGGGCTTTTTCTGACTTTTTAAGAGTGAGTGGAAAGGGGCTGCAGGCCGGGGGAAGATAAGGTAACATATTGCAGAGCGGAGGGAGCGGCTGGAGGTAAGAGAGAGAGGTGACTGGGACAGGAGAGGAGGTAAGAGGGCATCTGTTGTGTAAAGAGTGTGGTAATGAATTGGTTTGAGGAAGTGGGTTAGAGAGGCAAGGAGTCACGTCAGCACATAATATCCTCCACTGTGCTGTTTGTACCAACATGTAACTGAACTCACCAAGGGTCTCCCAGTTGAAAAAAAAAATTTGAATATTCTCTTCAATTGGTGGGACCTTGTTAAATCCTACAGCTCTACTCCAGATACTTCTTAACTTATGAATATGAACTCATGAAGTCCGGTCCTCTAGAATGTCTATTCTAAGATTCACCACTTGCTTATTATTTCTGGAATAGGCCTGAAATTTGTCCTGAACATCCAAGAGACCCTAAGGAAAACTTGGCAACATTCATCCATTGAAATAGCTGTTGCTGAATTGTTGCAGTAATCAAATTAATAACAGGAAGTCATTTTTTTATTTACCAGAACGAATAATCAAGTCATTTTCAAAATGACAGACTGACACTATAGTCTCCACTAGTTTTTATTTTCTTGCAACCAAATGTTTTGTTCTGTGTAGCATTAATGTAGTTCTGTCACATCTAGAAGTTATCTGGTCCTGCATAAGTAAAGGAAAGCCATATATTTTGTTAAATATAACTTTTGAGCTGAAAACCCTTTTTGGGTTATTTTGACAGTAACAGTTTCAGAAGACGGATTATTTTAATTTCCTTAGGATTTGAAAGGGTCGATATTCATTGCATATATATCAAAAAAATCTAAATATAGATGTTACATTACTCCTTCATCGTTTATGATTTGTTTTAAATAAGCTTATTTTGGGGCATTTTCCAGCTGATCCGAGAAGAGTTTTAAATGGCTTATTCATTTTCTCAGTGTATAAAGGAACACCTTGTCCTTCAGTTTATTAGAGACACTGTTAATCACCATGTTTTTGAGATTCGAGATATTTTAGGGGACAGGACGGGTATGAAAAGGTGTAATCTGAAAAGTACAGCTGTCAGATAAATGTAGTGGTATGGAGCTAAATACCACAAAGTGCAGTAGAAACAGAAAGTCACATGGAACTCGTGTGAAGAACATGTGCCTCAAATCTGTTAAACTCAGGGGTGGGAGGGTTACTTTGAAAACACATTCTGATACAATAATGAACCACCTGTTAAAAAAATAATCCAAGTAATCACAATGTGAGAGTGATGTAACTTGATTACTTGGAGTTTATTTGAAACGTATACACATGAACAGTAGAGGATAGAAAATATAAATAAGATGACTTTAATTTAATGTAAACAACAAGTGTACCCTGCAAAAATACACAGGTGTGTATTTGTGTCACTAAAGACCAAAGTTTTGATAGTTATTTTAGCTTTTCTGCAACTTCACCAGAATACAGTTAACCTTTTTGGTAGCCCAATTAGGTAATCCCCTCACTGCCCAAGCCTGAAAGTACTCGAGTAAACGTGGACACTTGGTTACATTCCCCCACTGAAAGTAACATCGTTAACTTTTGAGACCTCTGACAAGAAGACAGGCAGATGATGAAAGGCGAGTTGCGTGCACACGACTGGACGATAATGAATAACACGCCTTCCTGAAAGAGTGGATGAAGGAACAAATAAGGGCGGAGGTGACACGGCCGGGGTGCGTCACATTCCTCTTAAAACGCATGTCCTCGTCTCCTCTATCCTGCCGTGGTTTCCTCGCGTCTCTCCGCCAAAAGGGGTGAAAGAAACGTGGGTGCGATTTAAGGTAAATAAGATGCACCCCGCCCTTTCCCCCGACAAACCCGAGCCAAACATGCGGAGGCACTTCGAGGGTGCCGGCCTGTCTGGTAGTAGGCGGGTCTTTACCCCATTTCTTGTTTCCTCGGGAGTTTTCCACGTCTCCGGCCCAACATGCCTGGCACCGTCAAGAGCCTCAAAGTCACCTACAACCCGATCAATGAGAGCAACACGTTCACCAGCGGGGACAGCGTGTCGGGCCTGGTGACACTGGAGTTGGCCAAGGACTGCGAGGTGGACTCTCTGCTGGTGAAGTTCAAGGGGAAGGCCAGCGTGCTGTGGTCGGAGAGGCACGGCCAAGTCACCATCGTCTACTCTGACAAGGACAAGTACTTCAGCATCAAGCACTACTTTATCCAAGACAAGAAACACAGAGGTGAGAGGATTCATCCGGGGCACACTGTTGATAAATGGCATGAATTACGTGGGTGATGACGGGTGTGTCAGATGTTCAGTGCATTTAACTGTTGTGATAGTCGATCACCGCACAAGCTGCTGCCAACTTCCCTCTGCAGCTTGGGTTGATTTGTTGTCTGGGGGTGGGGGAGGGACCGTGCTCTGGTCTGCCTGTCCGCCCCTCACGCACAGCAGCCCACACATTCCTGAGTGTAATGAAACCGTGTTGAATGCAGCTCTACAAGTGCATTTACTCGAGCCAGCCGTCACTCCGATCTCCGTGGTCAAATCAGCCGCACCTAAATTTCGAGTGTACAACTATTCTCAGCATTATGGTAAACAGCGTCTTTACTTTTGGTTTTCAAAATAAAGGTATTAAGAACAATAAGCTATATATCGAACCTACATTTAAGATAAAATGTGTTACATTAAAGTGTTCCATGAGCCCATTATGAATAAAAAAACACTTAATATCATTTTTTTTTTTTTTACTGCACCAATGTGGAGAAATGCCAAAATAAAAGTCCCATATTTATACCTGCTGATTGCATGTTTCCTTATATTTCAAGTGTTGTAAAAACACTTTGCTCAATAATTCCTGGCTATGGGTGATATATTTGACTTCTGCACATCTGACACTACAAGTATACTTTATCAAGCATTTTTACTGCACCAATGTAGAAGATGGAGAAATTCAAGTATAAAAGTCCCATATTTATACTTGGAGATTGCATATTTGACCATATTTGAGCTACTGTAAAAACACATTGCTTAATAATTCCTGGCTATGGATGATATATCTGACTTCTACACATAATTGACTACAAGCACACTGTTTGAGTCAACACAACGGAAGTGTCAACACAACGGAAGTGACTGAGGTGAAATTGTTTTTATATTCGACATTCGCTTCTGGGGGTAAAGGTTGCAGAGTAAATATCCGACATACTTCTCTTCTGTTTAGAATCAATGTTACCAACAATTGCAGGACTTTTAACAGAGTATTCTGACTTCATTATATCAGTATTTTTACTAACAGAAAGAAAATGATCTGAATACTTCTTCCAGCGCTGCAGATGACCCAGACAAACCTCCTCAAAACCAACTTACTTTATTCATTTATTTATTTGGACACAAAATCATGTAAAATGCTGACATGATCTCAAATGAGCTGAGATGAAATGATCAGACAGGAAATGTTTGGATGATTGATCAGTGTTTAAGTCATTTATCATGCAGAAGTGCCAACAGAATGTCTGTTTCCAGTTCTGTTTCATTGCCTTGGCTACCGTGATGGTAAACTGAACTCCGTTGGGTGTTTGGACATCATCTTGTGCTTACAGAACTGATATTTTCTGTCATTTTCTGT
This sequence comes from Spondyliosoma cantharus, assembly GCA_900302685.1. Classification (NCBI taxonomy): domain Eukaryota; kingdom Metazoa; phylum Chordata; class Actinopteri; order Spariformes; family Sparidae; genus Spondyliosoma; species Spondyliosoma cantharus. The sequence continues at coordinate 9,752 of OMLP01028661.1, read as the reverse complement.
AGTTCAGTAGCTCAAATAACCAATGCTAGTTGCAGTCAATTCTGCATGTTGTTTTTTTTCTCGCAGATGACGACCAAGTGCTGCTGACAACCCAGAGCGGAGAGACATGTAAGTCTTTCACCATTCTGTCTCCGCCTGCAGGAGGTCCTGACATTTCAAAGGGCTTGTTCACACTTGAAAATTTCAAACGGCTGTGAAATAAGCAGATGTTCGAATAACCTTATAACTTCTTGTTGCTTTTCAGACAAAAATGTTCTCCCTCCTGGTGTGCACATTTACCCATTCACCTTTCAGATCCCTTTCCAGTGAGTAATTGTTCTTTTAATGTTTTTGTTTTTGAAACAGTGAAAATAGTACCTACACATTAAAATAAAACATTAAAATTTGTCTGCTTGCTTTCATGTGTGACCTATGCATAAAAAAAATCCCATACATGTTTTCTCATGTGTTTGTGCTTTAGGGAAATGCCCTCCTCCTTCAAGGGCTCTGTTGGTAAAGTTGTGTACTCGCTGGAAGCCAGGCTGAGCCGATCACTGAGGATTGACAAGACGGACACAGTAAAGATCAACTTTGTGTCAAACGTCGACATGAGCGGCGACCCTCAGCTAATGGTATGTGCTGATACACATCTTCATACTTGACACTCCAATAGGGAAAAAAGAGGTGTGTGTGTCGGTGATAGCAGTTGAGTGAGCCCTTCTTCAGTACCGTAACTCTTTCAGGAACCGCAGCACGAGACTAAGGATAAGAAAATGAAACATTTCAACTCAGGAACAGTAGCCATGGAGGTGGATCTTGAAAAAACAGGTTTCCGCCAAGGTGAGGGCCCTCCAACTGATATTGACACTCATTACTCTCATAATAAGTCTTGTTTTGACATGTCTGGTCTGTTTTGCAGGAGATGGAATTAAGGTTGTGGCCTGCATTCAGAACAACTCGTCTCGTCCAATCAAGCCCAAGTACTGTTTGTACCGTAAGCATAGCTTCTTTGCATTAGGAAAGAGACGGCTCGATACTAAAGACCTCCTAAAAGAAGTGGGAGAGCCCATCCCTCCTTCTGCTAGTGAAAAAGTTACAAGAGTCATCACCATCCCACATGACCTGGAGCCTTCCATCCTCAACTGCAAGATCCTCAAAGCAGAGTACAGAGTCAGGGTAAGCATCTGTATGACTGGTGGCTCTGTTTCTTATGTGACCACGCAAGGGTTAGGGTTTGGGGGGGGACTTGTTTAATATCCGACGGCTGCACTTCGCAGATCCTGAAGGCTTATAACTCATCCTTTTCTCTTTGTCCATGGTGTTTTCCTAAGGGGTCAGTTATGCTTTAAACACAGGAAGTGGATTTGTGAATGTGGTGTAATGATGCTGACATAAAGAAGTAAAAACTTAACTCCAACAATATAGCGTCAACAATGTTTTCCACAGGTCTACCTCGATGTGAAGTATGCCTCAGACCCAGAGATCAAATTTGACATCATCATCTTGCCGGCCACTCAGGTTGCTTCTTCTGCACCACCACCTACTGCTTCTGGCTTTGGATTCGAACCATCAGGGAACACAAGTTCACCATGGGGCATCGCATCAGCACCAGCAGCAGCAGCAGCAGCAGCAGCAGCAGCACCCCAACCTTTGGACCCCCCACCTCCCTATGATGGATATGGAATGTACCCTACTATGACAGATTCTGGCAATAGATTTTAGTAATTAGACTGAAGATACTTTGATATTTCTCACAATGCTATTATGAGAAATATCTTTTTTACTATTTTTTATATATATTTTGTATGCTAGTGGTTACAGCTGCAATATATTCATTGCTGTTATAACATTTCATTACTGCCGCTATGGTCCAGTCCTATGGTCCATAGCTCTTTTGTCCAATATTCAAGCACTGTTATATATTGGGACAATAATAGTAAACTATGTCACATCATTTCCCAAATAATCTCCATTACAAATAGTGGTGAAGAAGGGATCCTTGCAGAATTTCAAATATCCGCTGCAGTATTTTGCAGAGGGAAGACCAATGCTGTTACATCTGTGTGTCTAGTGAGAAGAAAATATTGGTAAATATTGTTGAATCATGAATATCATGAAAAAACAGCTCTCCTGTTTCAGATAGTGCTGCGATACTTTCTGTATGATCTGCGCCACTGTGTCTCTACAGTAGCCAAGAAGGGACAAACCAAATACCGTTCTGGAGGACAACGCTATGTGTATCCTGGTAGGGTGAAGGGGGGAGGGGTATTTTGAAGCGGCCCTCCTGTGCTAGAGAATGGACTCCATGGATTATTGTTACATTTGATGCAGATGTTTGTTGCTTTGGTTGTTTCCCCTTTTAAAGGAGGATATTTTTTAATATTTGCGGAAGGCACGTTATTTTCAACGTGGGATTCATTTCTCTAACCACCAGCCTTACCTCAATCAAGCCTTACCAAGTTTATAAAATGTTAGCTTGATCTTTGGCCACCATTTTGTAACCCGACAACTGGACACTGTTTAATTGATCTGTAAGTAGCCATGTTTTGAATAAATGCTTTTTAATCTAATTGAAGCACTTGTGTTGCTGTTCCTTTCCTGGAGTTAGTTTTTTCTTCTTCAAGAGCACCTGCATTCTTCTTTAGTTTGATACTATAAAGACAGTCCTTGATCACACCAGCACCTCTGACTAGTCAGCAAGATTGATTGAATAATTAGAGATGAGTCACACTGGTTTATTGAAAGACAGTGTAAGAGCATGTGAAGCAACGTTATTTTGGCCATTGCATCATTCACGTTCCACTACTTCAGAGTAAAATTCCGTGATGTCAAACATCACATGCAATTTTCCCACTGGATGCAGGTAAGGTGACGCGATCGGAAAATCTGTCATGGGACACATTGAGAAAGTGAAGCATGTGACAGCCATAAAACCAGATTCAATTACAGGTAATACTGAGGTTGTTATCAGAGAGACTGCTTATTGAGCAACAGTGTGATAACTTGCTTTGACTTTACCATCCAATTCATATTAAGAAACTGTTTTTAAACCCTCCACTGAACTGTGGTTAATTCTAAGGGCTGAATTATTTTCCCTGTCTCTGTGTTAGCATGTGTTCCTCTCTCTTGTGACCTGTGGTTTGAAAAAACAGGCTTAACAAGATTTTTGCTGCCTGATACGAGATGTAAACACTGCTGAGCGGCTATTCAGTGTTCACAACGCTTTGACTGTCTTCTTGGTTTCACAGGAGATTTTGTGACTGTGTTTTCTTTTTGTGGAGAATGACCATCAACAATTTCTCAATCGAATATGATGCTATCAACAGCAAGAACACCTTCACAAATGGCGATACCATCAATGGAAGGATCATCGTGGAGACTTCTAAGGAAACTAAGATCCAGTCGCTTGTTTTTATAGCACAAGGACGAGCCCAGGTTCTCTGGCATGAACACTATGGTCAATATGCGCATTATGTGTACTATGCTAATGAGAAATACTATGAAGTGAAACATTACATCTTAAGAGAGGCAAGACAAGATGGTAATGTATTCAATTGATTCGGTCATATCATACATCGAAGCTAATACAATGCTTTTGAACTAAAGAGCCATTATTGATAAACTGTTTAAAGATTAATGATTTATTCTATTCCAGGCACTGAAGTCATCGGGAAAGGAAGACATGTGTTTCCTTTTTCCTTCCAAATTCCTGACAGGTGCCCATTCTTCACTTAATCGTTTTCTTTAGATCAATGCTTTGCTTCAGTCAAATTAATTTCCTATTATTGTACTTCACAGAAAAATCCCATCATCTTTCAAAGACAGTGTGGGCAAAGTTGTTCACAAGTTGAAGGCAGAGCTGAAACAGTCAATGAAGTCAAAAAAGGCCAAAACTCACTTCACATTTGTGTCCAAAGCAGACATGGACATTCCTGGACTTATGGTACAAAATCATTAATCTTATCATTTAGAATTGAATGTTGTCTAAGCAGAAAGGGCAATTATCTGACTGTGTTGATGTTCTCTTAGGAACCTCAGTATGGTTCCAAGGATAAATCTGTCTCAGTTTTTGGCTCTGGGAAGGTTTCGATGGATGTTCACACCAAGCGGATGGGATACAAGCAAGGTAATCGTCTTTTGGTCGAGGAAATCTTGATCCTGAAGGGTTTTTTATTCATTGCATTTACTTTTTGTCAAAAGTGAACAAGAAGAACATATGACAATGGTGTCTCGTACACACAATATCGTACAATACAGGTTTTGGAAATTGACATGTTTGTTTTTCCCCCGCGTTTTCAAGGCAAGGATCTCCAAGTCAAAGTCGAGATCAGGAACCACTCAACTCGCCCAGTGAAGCCCAAATTCCTGCTGTATGAGAAGAAGAGTTACTTTGCCCAGGGTCATAGGAAAGTTTGCACAAATAAGATCCTTAAGGAGAAGATCGAGGCTATTGCACCTTCCAGCAATAAGACTGTGACCCAGGTGATCACCATCCCCAGGGAACTGCCTCCCTCCATCTTGAACTGTTCCATCTTCAAGTTGGAGTACAGGCTGAAGGTAAACTGCATTATATTATGGTGAAAACATTACATTTCCTCTGTCTGAAACATTCTTGCAGATGCAGAGTATAAATACATTTAAACCAGATAGAACCTACAGTAAACCAGAGTGGACATCAAGCAACAACTTTTAACATTAACATCCGTAATGTGTTTTTCCTCAGATCCATCTGAATATCAAATGTGCTTCGAACCCAGAGATCAAGTTCCCAATAGTTGTCCTACCTGCCTTTGAAGTTCTTCCTGAGAAACAACCACCTCCTTCCGCTGGCTCTGGATTTGAAGCTTTTCCGAGTCCAAATCAAGCACCCGGGAACATGGCACTACGACAACAACCGGCACCACGATTACAAGTAGTGCCCCAACCTGTGGATCCCCCACCTGCCTATGGAGCACACGCAATGTATCCCTCCTATCCTGATTCTGGCAAATATTAGGATGCACTGTAAATATGCCACAAGTGTTTTGTTGTCTTTAAAGTAGTTGTTGTCGGGCAAATAATTACAGTATGATACAGTTCTTACTGAGCCCTAAATCGTTAAATGTTAAGTTATTATGAAATCAATACATGAATACATTTTGCAAAATATGTGATTGTACCTGTAATTGTGACTGTTCCAAAGATTGTATTAAGATTGTGTTAAGATTGTATAAGATTGTATTGTTCTTACTTAAATAAATCATTTTGTAGTCGTTTTTAATTCATGGCACAATGTCCCTTTTCATTGTAAAGTATGAAAGTGGTGTGCACGAGTTATCTGCCATCACCTCTCAGCCAATCACACACCCCCTGACTCTCCTAGAAAATTCCTCAGCTGCTACCAGTGGTTGCCAATTTGCTCCTGTTAGCAGAGTTTTGCGTTGTGTTAATGAAGAACAGCAAAATGATGGAGGTCAAACCAATTTGTTCCTCTAAAAACTGTTTGTTCATAAAAAGTTACTTCCTACTCACTTACATGAATGTAATAAAAGGCCTCTTTTTGATTACCTTTTCATTTGTGTGAACAATGACTTAGAAAAAAAAAGAGACAACTTTCTTTTTGTCATTTGTATTATTTCCTTTCCCTCACTGTGAATTCTCCTGGTCATTCTTCTGTAACTTTCTCTGGACTAAAATCCCATTATGTCAAACACTGCATGCATTACACAGGGTGTGAATGGAAATGTGTTTGACATGATCGGAAAATGTGTCAAGTCACACACTGAGCGTGTGCCATAAGCCTGGATCAAAATAAACTGATGCATTTCAAATTTGACTGATTCATTGTTAAATGTTCAGGGCCATTACTGTCAAAATACACTGTACAATAAATGTTAACCTTTCTTCTTTTTTGTGGTGAGTTTGCTCATGGCTAAATGGTATTCTTGCCTCTCACCTGTGGTATGAAGAACAGGTTTAATATCATTCCACTGCCTGACACCAGATATAAACACTGCTGAGTAGCTGTTCAGTGTTCACAATGCTTTGAGTTTCTTGATTTTGATTTGCTCACTGTGTTCTTTTATTGTGGAGAATGACAATCAACAATTTCTCAATAGAATATGATGCTATCAACAGCAAGAACACTTGGAAGAGTCATCGTGGAGACTTCTAAGGAAACTCAGATCCAGTCGCTTGTTTTCATAGCAAGGACGAGCTCGCGTTTGCTGGACTGAACATCACGGACAACAACGAACCCGTAGGTACTGGGCTAATGAGAAATATTATGACGTGAAACATCATATCTTGAGAGAGGCAAGACAAGATGTTAACGTATTAAATTGATTCATTTATTTATATGTGAAATATTGAAGCTAAGCAAACGACTTTGAGATAATGAGCCAATATTGATCAAATGTTTTAAGATGTACGATACATTCTGTTCCAGGCACTGAAGTCATCGAGAAAGGAAGACGTGTTTCCTTTTTCCTGACAGATGCCCATTATTCACTTAATCTGTACTTAAGATTGATGCTTTTCTTGAGATAAATTCCGTTTCTGTTATTGTACTTCACAGGAAAATCCCATCATCTTTCAAAGGCTGTGTAGGCAAAATTGTTCACAAGGTAAAGGCAGAGCTGAAACAATCAATGAAGCTGACGAAAAAAGCCAAAACTCACTTCACATTTGTGTCCAAAGCAGACATGGACATTCCCGGACTCATGGTAAGAAATCGTTAGTCTTGATTGAAATGCAAACATTTAATAATGAATGTAGTCTAAGTAGAAGAGGCAACTATCTATGTTCATTTAATGTGGGGACGTGTTCTTTTAGGAACCTCAGCATGGTTCCAAGGATAAATCTGTCAAAGTTTTTGGCTCTGGAAGTGTTTCAATGGATGTTCACACCAAGCGGATGGGATACAAGCAAGGTAATAATCTAGTCTGGTAGAGGAAATCCTGCTCCTGGAGGGTTTCTAATATTGCATTATCCTTCACACACCTCCCTCATGTCATCCAACACTTTCCTCTTCCTTAACCTGCCTCCACCTATCTAAAAATAGGGAACTTGTGATCCACTGAGTGCTATGTAGAAAATGTTTTTGTGAGTTATACCAGGGATGAAGCTCTGGACTGACAAAGTGACATTGTAGCTACAGTCGTTCATTCTGCAACAGATGAAATATTTATCTTCTTTTGTGAGTACTTAAATTAATTCAAGGCAAAAGGGAACTTAACCCCTAGGCACAGAGGGTGTAAGAAGTGAGGGAGGGTCAATTCAGGTCCAACACCACATTTTTGCCTGGGTGCTCTCTTCCGAACATTGCTTCAGTGCTCCAGTAAAAAGGCTTATTCAGTCTTGCTTCCTAAATTAGACAAAATTACTGTCTAAAATAAGACCAATTCTATCAAATCAGGATCTCGCTAAAGTTGCTACTGCCATGGTTTCCTCCCCTTGTCTCATTGAGCACAAAATGTTTTCTAATACAAATTGCAGCTTTCATCCCATGTGCAATCCACATTAGTACATACAAGCTTTTGTCATTTCCGTCATTTGATTCCTGTATTATTTTGTTTCAAATCATTTTAGGTAAACAATATTTGGGGCATATAGAAAATAGTTGGAATAAATCCACAATCATTCTACACTTTTTTACGTTTCATTTGTCTTTCACTACAAGAGTAGAGAGATATTGGTCTCAACGTGACCACCTGGCAAAATAGAGGTTCAGTAAATGTAATTCAGATTTATTTTTTTCCAGTTTGTGCATAATGTCGAATTAGTAGTGCTTACATAGAACAATAAACATCACACGCTACAGGCAGTTGTACACGGTTCGGCTCATGCTACACTCAGGGCGTACGCCATGAGACAGGAAGAGCAAACATTGGCCACAGTCCTGTGTTTCAGGAGCAAAGGAAATACCTTTTTCAACACGCTGAAGAACATGTTTCTGCTACTGTGGTAGCTTGTCAGTCTAGTGTGTGTCATACACTAACTAAACACACACGATCCTATCACAAAATCCTTATCAGCATCAAGTGCTGACTGGGTTTCTTTTCTGTGCTTTACAGGCGAGGATCTCAAAGTCACGGTTGAAATCAACAACCGCTCAAGTCGTTCAGTGAAGCCCAAATTCGTACTGTACGAGAAAAAGAGCTTCTTCGCCCAGGGCCGCAGGAGAGTTCACACTAATGAAATCCTCAAGGAGAAGGTTGAGGCCCTCGAATCTTCCAACAAGGAGACTGTGACCAAGGTGATCACCATCCCCAGGGAACTGCCTCCCTCCATCACAAACTGCTCCATCATTAAGCTGGAGTACAGGCTGAAGGTAAACTGCAGTACATTATTATGAGACATTCTTCTGATTATATGCTTGATTACTATTACTATTAGAGACCGGGAGCCTGTTCTGCCTATTCTCCCTGTACTTTTAGTTGTAGGTTTTATTTCTCAGTTACTGGTGACACAAAATTTAAATACTGATATTATAAACTATCTAAAAATCTACGCTGATGATGTAAAATATAAAAAGGGGCAAAGGAAGTATTTTCCTCAGTTACAGTACAATTGCTCAAACTACAGTAACTAAAGAAACCTTTCAAAAATAGGCAGAGAACAATTAAACATAAGTAAAACAATGAGCAGTACTGAACTCACCAAAGTGAAGGGAGAGAAAACCTACAGTAAACCAGTGGGGACCTCTAGTGACCAAATGAACAAATAGGAACAAAGAAATGTAAGAATGTACCAATCCACTCAACTAAACACCAATATCTAACTATATAACATCTTCAATGTTTTCCACAGGTCTACCTCGACGTTAAATATGCTTCAGACCCAGAGATCAAAATCCCTGTAGTCGTCCTGCCCTACTCTAAGGCTCCTGATGTGAAACAGCCACCTCCTTCAGCTGGCTTTGGATTTGAAGCTTTTGGGGGCCCAAATCAAGCACCCTGGGGCGGGGCACCCCAACAGCAACCAGCACCCCGACCTATTGATCCCCCACCCGCCTATGGAGCATATGCAGCGTACCCCTCCTATCCTGATTCTGGCAAATATCAGGATGCATTGTAAATAGGCCACAGATTTAGCATCACACCCAAGATTCCTCATGTACAGTTTAGAGAAATAAAACCAGAGATATCTTCTTTTTCTATTCCATGCATTTTCCAAACTTCCCTTCTCAAATCCTGGTGCCTATATTACCCACGATGCAACTCAACCAATAGTTGAAGCAGTTCGCCCCCTCTGGAGCCACAGAGGGGTTTATACAACTTGCTTCACATACTGTATGCAGCAATACCTCTCCAGACCTGTAAACAACCTTTAATCTGTCATGTTTCACTTCCTGTCTCAAGACTCAGCATTCTGGCATCACATCACAGCTGGAATAAATGGCAGGAAGAAACAAATAAGACTTAGATGAACTACTCACAAAGCAAGCTATTGCACAAATTGTATTTATTTAATGTCCACGAAAAAATGCGCATCGAGTGTTTTGTTGTCTTTATAGTAGTTGTTGTCGGGCAAATAATTAGATACAGTTCTTATTGAGCCCTAAATTGTTAAATGTTAAGTTATTGTGAAATCAATACAACAATAAATTGCGCAAAATATGTGATTGTACCTGTAACTGCGAATGTTCCAAATTAAGATTGTATTGTTCTTACTTGAATAAATCATTTTGTAGACGTTTTTAATTCATGGCACAATGTCCCTTTTCATTGTAAAGTATGAAAGTGGTGTGCACGAGTTATCTGCCATCACCTCTCAGCCAATCACACACCCCC
>OMLP01028660.1:0-15604 GCA_900302685.1 Spondyliosoma cantharus | reverse complement strand
TATATATATATATATGTATATATATATATATATATATCAGCAAGGCACCCAAGATTAGTGTTACCAATTCAGTATCTGACCAAATGTGAAATATGGTCAGAAAAATGTTTTTGCAAAACATGAAAATTTCACAGTGAAGTTGATCTTTGGCCATTTGGATATAAAATCACATTGTATCCTATGAAGACATTTGTATGAAATTTTGACAAAATCAGAATATATGGCCAAAAGATTTATTTTGTGAGGTCACAGTGACCTTGACCTTTGACAACCAAATTCAATCCAGTTCATCCTTAAGTCCCAGCAGACATTTGACAACCTAAAAACATAACGCCTCTGGCCACTGCTGTTGTCAGCATGGAGTTACTACAAATACAAACTACAAATACAATACACCTTGTGCACGTGTGAAATCTATTTATAATCTGGGTATCACCTTTTAGAATGGATTATATTGTAATCCAACCATTTTTCCTCCAAAACAGCAGCTTAGTCCATGTTTAAACTGAACAGTAGGGATTACTATTTAATATTCATAATACTAGTTAATAGCCTAGCAGCAATATTGATGAATCCCATGGTGGATTGTTGTCTGCAAGGGGAGGATTTAAATGATGCTTTTAATGCTTTTCTGCTTGATGCTGCAGAGCAAGGTTTATGTGCCTTGATCAAGTCAACATACAACGTTTGACCATTTAAAAGCAGACAGCTTCACAAAAAACTTACAATGACCTTTGGCACTATTTTATGCTATGAAGCTCTAATGGGTATATTACAAATGCTGGCATATAAATCCAGAACAAAAAATTACGCAACGTTCAAAAGGTGTACAGATGAAGGTAAGAATATACCAGTCACACATTCCATCTGTACAAAGGTAAAATCATAGTTTTGCTGGTGTTGTTCCATTAGTAACAATTCAAGTGTTGCTTTCAACAGCTCACAGGTGCCGAACAAACAGGCATGGCTGCAGACCGACACATTTCCTCCCTTGACACACAGCAGGCAATGTCTCATTTATTCCCTTTATTTCTACGGAACAAGTTTCAATAAGCAATACTTGTGAATCCAACCACTGCAAAGTGACTCTTCCTCGTTCAATCTCCTGAAATGTTGTGTTGGTACACAGCGTCTTTACTTACACTAAGAAGGTGGAATACATTACACTGGTCCTTGAATCACTGAATGGTTTCCTGTGTGTCAAAGGACAGACTTTAAAATCATACAACTTGTCTATAAAGCACTAAATGGTCTCAGGCCTAAACACATCTCTGATTTACTTGTACGTTAAGAAAAATCCAGACCACTCAGGTCATCTGGGACAGGTTTACACAGGGTTTCCAGGATCAAAACAAAGCAATGTGAAGCAGCTTCTGAGATCTTAGATTGGCTAAAACTGTTTTGAATCAGAATTTTAAAACAAATTTCTTAATATCTTATAATTTATGTATTTCTATACCCCGGTAATCAACTTTAATAACATTGTGTCCAAATGGTGTTGTGTAGATAACCTTGCCTTGCCTCACTATTTTTTTTCTTTTTGGTGTAAACAGAAATGTGTCTATAGCACCAAATATCTGGGACTGTCAAGTCCAGATATTGGCATCAAAAACATTTATACTCTTCTTTACCTATTCTTCTATTTTTCTTAAATCAAACAAAGATATAATTTTCAATTCAATGTATCTGATATCATTGTTAGTACTGTTTTTGGTAGAAAAACTCCTATTATATTCTTTCTGCCTGACAGAGACTTGTTATTTCAAGTCAAACATTCATCCACCAGGCCTGACAAGATGGGCAATCTGCTTTGGAGCTGTCCACCCAAAAAACGTGCCTGGCCCTATTAGCCAGTTATTCAGCTACAGTCGTGTCATACATGTGTGCAACTGAAGCTAAAACCAACGCTTGCTGTGAAGCAGACTCATCAGCTCAACACTTGCAAAAGTGATGAAAGCTCCCTAATCCTCAGTTCTTATTTCCCTTACCTTCGAAAATGTCATCCAAAATAAGAATCAAGACAGAAAGGATGAACTTGCATTGAACGGTAGATCTACATTCCCTATAACAAAGAAACAGTGGGACGACAAAAAAGTGAAGGGTAGTTCATCATCAGAGGGGATTTGAGCGATCAGATGGCATACTTATACTGACAGTATGTTATAACTTCATTATTCATTCCAATGTTGCAGCAGAGATTGAGCATGCAGCTGCCAAGTAAAATTAAATTTCACAAATTTCACAGGTCAAGAGTCAACAACTTGAAGGAAGAAGGAAGAAACGATTTAGGGACGGACAGAAAGGGACCATCTGTAGCATCTTCATGCTGCAGATTGGACACTGGTGGACTGATGGAGCTCATTATTACCGCAGGCTATGTGCAAAAAGAGGAGGAGTGAAGTGAAAAATCTGTCAGAACCATGACAATTTGACAGACAAATGAAGTAAATTAGTATATGACAAAGGCAGTAAAAGACAGGGGAGAGCTATAACAATTAATAACTTATAAGCCACGTTCTCTCCTCTCTCACATTCGCGTGCTGAAGGCCTCAATTTCCTGCCAATAATTTTATTTCTGCTTCTCTCCCTAAATCACCTCCCCTCTGCTTGTCAACTCCAACATCCCTCAAACTGGAAGCATCTCTCTCCCTGCCTTTGTCTATCCTTTACTGCCCTCTCCCCAAGCTCCCAGCTTCAAGCAGCTGGCACAATGGATAACATGGGAACATAAAGGATGGCTGCGAGCTTCAGCCATAGACAATCAATAACCAGACAAACAAAAGAGCAGCGCAGTCCTGCATGTAAGAAGCTCCCAACTGAAGCGGCACTCAGCGCAGAGGCGGCATCCTCCTGTTACCTTGTTTTGTTCCTGTCTGACTAAGAGTGAAAACCATGACCGCTGCCTGACACACACTGTATTAGTGACTCACAGTGAGCTAACAGACCAGTGAATACTTGGTTCTGACTCCTACCCCACAAACCATTATGTTTATGTTATCATGCTACACGCAAAGCTGCTAAAATTCAAGTGCCAATGTCGCCCAAGATACCTGCTGCGTATGAGAATGTGTGCACAAACCCACACACACTGTACTGTGTACACACACTCCGAAACATGTCCAATTAAACTCAACACCCTATTTGTTCATTCTTTGGCAAAGCCGAGATGATATAGTGTGACATAAAAAGGGGTTGAGGTAATAGTGTACATTCTACATGAAATGAAATGTTGAGATGTTTGCAGATATTCAAAAGTTATTGACAGTGGATAAACAAGTGAGATAGACAGAAATAAACATACAGTAATTGGTGGGTCTCCTGTGGCAATATGGTCTAGTTTGTATCTACAATTGCTGATGCTGTAAGAAAATCCAACCAGCAAAACAATGAGTTACCTATCTTAATGTATTCCCCATCTGGCTTTAAGAGTCATTAAAAAAAGAGATCTTAAAGGGAAACACATCAACGGAAGTTACAGTTCCTGCAATGTTTATTTTTATTCACTCATTCTGTAGCTGACCAAACAGTCCCAGAAACTAACTGTTGCACACTGTAAATGTTGAGAGTAGCTCTGCACTATGATTTGGATACAAAGACAAACCCATCTGATTAAGTTGCTTTTTGAACTGACTTTTTTGAAGTTTACATATTTTGCTCTCAGCGTCATTCAAACATTTAAAAGTAGATTGCGTGAAACTTCAGGGACAGTAGAGATAAGGGATCTCCATTCACCGACCTAATTTCACACACAAGTTAGCTGATTGAAATGGACAATCATGTGGTCAAAATGCAGGTGAACCTTCAGGGTTCAGGGCTAACAGTTAATAGTTATTAGTACTAAAGAAAAACAAGGTAGACTGAGAAAGAGAGTTTGTTGTCTGTTAATCTGTAAGAGAACTGTCATTAGTTAATGTCTCATTAAGGCCACATAGCAATCATGACGCTCCACAAAAGGTTATTGCTCTATCCATCTGAACACTTGCTAAACATACAGTAAAGTTGTAGCAACTGATTAAATAGTTTCAGTAAATCTCTGTATAACTCATAAGGCTGCATTACTCTACAAACCTCCACACAGTCTGTATACGTGGGCATGTTTAAATGTGAGTGTTTGTGTACAGGTCCAGTCACCATATCTGACCACAGCGTTGCCAACCAGCTGTCACCACAAGGAGGAACAACCTACTGCGAACACATGGATACAAACACGCACACACATAAGCTGACTTCAGCGTGGTGTAAACACAACTCCTCATGTCGCTAAGCAACCTCCTTGAAACGCCTCCTCCCATCCAGTAGGAATGAACACTGAACGAGAGAGGCACAGAGCGAACTGAAAGATAAAGAAAAAATACAAACTCACTGTGTAACTGAGTCACATAATGCAGTACTAGAAGCCCAGAGTGGAACGGCTTAGAGTTCACTTCATATTGTTTACTAAAAAAAACCACCACCAACCCACTTTGTTAAGTTGCGTTTCGCTACGGGCCAGTTCTGTTCTCAAAGTGGAAACAAAGAGCGATCAGTGAGAGCTGGCGTGGCTCTTCACTACTGACCCACTTGTGCCCCCAACCATGCCCTCCAAAAAGCTGGCAGACTCTCAGTCATTCACTTAGCGGAGCTTTTAAGCTGACTTAGAAGACATGCCAGCACTGCTTTATATTGTCTTGACTGGAGCCTGGTAACAGCCACCCTGATGTCGCCTCACAATACATACAACATGCCAACTAGTTGTGGCTGGTGTGTGTGTGAAAACAAAGACGATACACACATGAAAACTCAGTGACCTACACATGCAGCACCGTTTTGTACACCTGCCAGGGACATGGCAGGTTTCAGTTTCAAATTAAACTGTCTGAAACTGTATTGAACAGCCTCATGTATATTCATCCCCTCTCTATTTATAATTGATGGCCTGAGCCTACCCACGGTGCTGAAGCTGGCCACATTAACTTCTTGCATCACACACCTCCTCAAAGACACCTTCACAGCATCAACAGCTACACTTAACTCTTAGCTTTAATAACAACACAATGGGGACCTTGGAACGTAAGTCTGAAACAAACATACATCCTGACTGATCCCCTTTCACATGCCAGCAATAATATTTCTCCTGCTGTTTTTAAAAATAAGCATACAGGTAAATGTGTAACATGTCAAATTATGTCTTTACCCTCATAATCAGTAGGGAGGTACCCTCATATACTTGTTAGGGATGAAAGCCTGACTAATGCTTGAGTTTTGGGGCCGATGCCAAGTAAAAACTAACAATATTGATATATATCGGCCAATATACACATATTTTGTGCAATAATCTCTAAAATGTGTTTTTATTAGTTTTAAGTGTTTACACTGTTTTATTAGAAATCTGAAAAGAAAACCTTTCATATCAGCACAGACAGTTTTAATAAACTTGTGACAACACTGGCATTAGCAATCAGAGACTTTTTCTGAAAAAAAAGACATTTGTCAAAGACATTATCGGTGGAGCGCTTAGATGTTTAACATAAGAGTGAGTTGCCAGGTCTATCAAACATCGCCCACAGTGGCCTCAACAACTGTGGATGATGTTGAAAGAGAAGCTGAAAGTAATGTTAACTTAGAATACACGCCAGCTGTAATGTGAGCTCATTGTCAAGGCTAACTTGGTTGGCCAAGTTCACCCTGGTTTAGACAAATTAGGAACAGCCAACAGCTTCACTGTAATGTACTGAACAACAGAAACATCACGTTTCTTGCCCCTTTGCAGGTTGTTTTTTTTAGAATTACTCGCCTTCTTGAATAAAACAGTCAAGTCTGGTTAGGGGTGGTAGATAAATGACTAAATGCAAATTTAAATGTTAATCCGTCTCTTTTAATATTCTCCCAGGAACCAAAGAGACAGCACTGTTCACATATGCCCGTGACAGGAGGCCAAAGTACTAAACTGCCTGCTGTACAGTGTCCTTGGAGCCTATGCTCTGCTCAACAACAGTGTTGCCTTGATGGCAGCCACTGTAACGATGTGAAGTCAGCTACCTCCGCATATTCACCTCCACACTGCGAGACAGGCTGCATTTCAGCAGATCTAAAGACCAGTTGATAGTCGAGTCGTAGTAATGGATTATGTTTTCCAAATCTAGCTAAATGTTGATCCTCTGATCCCTAGCGTAACCTGATTCCCCATTCTGGATGTGGGCCAGCTGAAAGAGACACTGAGCTTAAGGATTCTGATTGGCTTTGTTGTGACCTCTAGCCCCTCGCCTTCACTCAGACCGTTTGTCCCGAAGGAGTCATCGCAGGTCAACTTCATCATTAATCACAGAGCCTGATGAATGGCACAGGCTTTGCCAATGAGCTTGTGGCAGGGTGGTGCACTGCGAAGGAAGACCACCCTTCAGTCAGGGGAGCGAGATTCAAACTCCAGGGCTGTAAAAGCAGCTTCTATAAGGAGACTTTACCAGCTCTGAGTGGCTGACCCTGTGCTTTGATAGCCCTGTGGAGAGTGGCAAGTGACAAGACAATTGCCCTGAGCAACCAGAAAATTATAGCATGATAACTAAAAGCATCAGCACCTTATGATTCTTGACAACAACACAGCTACAAGATAAGTGAGTCTTTCTTACACAAAGACATAATATCAGATAAAACAGACTCATGCTCAAGTACAGCTCTAAAGTGTGACAACCTAGACACAGAGATATAATTCTCGTATATAGCGAGGATGTCTGACAGCATACTGAAATCATTGCTGCACAATCAGCTGTTCATTCCCAGCCAGAAACACACACATTCTTCCACACTAAGCATCTTGTAGTATATTTAGAGCCGCGACAACTGCACGGCACATCTGCCTTCCCTTTCATTCCCCGTGGCACGCCGGGAGCACCACATGACATCCATGCACACTACCACGCACTATCATGTCCTTGCTGTATGTCTCACATGTTGTCTGGAGATAGTCAGAGTTAAATTCATATACACTCGCCATGAGCCTTCACGTTAATGATGAGGGAGAAAAAAGAAAAGCCTTACCGGAGACACCAGGGTACGGAGGAGAGAGAAATGTGTTTGCCCCAACGGAAACCCGACGAGAGACGCCTCCCCGCGCTCCGCCACCAAATCAATTTCACACTCTCTCACCTCCCCGCCACTGTGATGTCATTCATTCATCCGTTTCCCCCGTAGCCATGGCAACTCTGCCGCTTGGAGCAGTTCATTCTTTTACATCTGTCTTTCTCTCCCTCCCTCTTCGTCCCTCCCCCTCTCCAGACCCCAGTGAACCCAGCCCACTTTACTCCATCTGAGGGGGTACAGTTACACCCCCAGCGTCGCAACCATCCACCCACCTCCTCTCTACTATTACACTGCGGAGCTGGTGTAAAGTAAAAAAAAAAAAAAAAAAAGAATGAGTAGGAGGGTGCAAAACACAAAAAGGGGGAGGTGCCTGGATTCACCTCATGTAGCATACACGCCCTGAAGACTTTGTGGTCAAACAGGCATAGTTTTGTCAGGGCTGCCCATAAAGACAGCGTTGGCAGACAAAGAGAGCTGGGAGACACAACAGAGCCTTGAATAGGTGTGCCTGGAAATCTCCTGTTCAGACGTGAGCCAGCTGTCTCATTTGCACACAGACAAACTGATCAAAACAACACATGACAGAGCTTTTAAGTGCTGATGCACAGATGTGTATGTCTGGAACTCCCTAATACACTCACACAGCCCAAACACTTGGCCCCGCAGTGTAGCGTGAGGTGATGAATAGTTAATGACCATCACCATCATCATTATGACGGTGCCTCTCTCTGCTAATAATCCCCGTGTTGACCTTGGAAAAGGGGGAGGAAAATCTGGCCAGTGAGAAGCAAATCAAACAAAGATACACACTTACACACACCATCACCCTCCTTTATTCAATTATGGGCCGCCCTCTCCCTCGGTCCACATTCCCTTACCCAGCAAGCCTTCTCCTCACAGCCTCCACAGGATAAGATGTTCATCACTGCCCTATTAAAACCATTTCATTTCACTCACAACCCCACTGTTTTCATATCTTAAATCTCCCTCAGCATCTCCCCTCCTACCTGCTTCCATTTTCACCTGCAGGCCTGAGCGAGAGCCACGGCCAACCAGATGGAAGAAGAGCATCAGACCAAAAACCAGGAACAGGGAGACACATAAGGATAAAGAAAAATCAACACAATCACAAAGGAGACTATTGTCTGGAGTGGGACAAAGGACACTGATTAAAAAAGTAATTCAAATATGACCAAGTAAATCCAAAAGCCTTAAGGAGTATCTCTGGGATGGACAGGGATCTCCTCTCTGTCACATCTCTTCACACATCAGCTGGTTTTTAATTAGCTTCCCGTGCTTCCCTCCTGGAAAATCTCTCCATCTGTCTGAATCAATCCCTCGCTCGTCATTCTTTATCTCTCTGTTGCCTCTCACATAATTAATGGTGGTCTTAGCCAACCGCCTGTGAAGTAACAAGTTCTCGTTTCTTAGCTTTATTGCCATGTATCATAAGTCATAGTTTCCGTCAATTGGCGATTTAAGTGTTTTTACATACTACAGTGAGGTTGTCGAATAAAGGTTTTGTCTTTTTTTCTCTTAGAAGCATCGTTTTAGAGCTGAAACACACATTTTGGACAGCCAAACACCTTTGCCATATACAGGATACAGTAGAAGGACATTATGGATTACTTACTTGTTGTCAAAGAGTTACTCCTCTCTGTAAAATCAATTTCCTGCTGCTCATGACACTGACCATGATGCTGACAAGAACCCGAATACTAGTCAGAACGTCATTTTTAAAATCATCCAGGAGACGGTTATATTTTCA
The DNA here is from genome assembly GCA_900302685.1 of Spondyliosoma cantharus. Taxonomy (NCBI): domain Eukaryota; kingdom Metazoa; phylum Chordata; class Actinopteri; order Spariformes; family Sparidae; genus Spondyliosoma; species Spondyliosoma cantharus. The sequence continues at coordinate 6,780 of OMLP01028660.1, read as the reverse complement.
GAAGTATTTTTTGGTGAGCTTATTCATGTTAACTTTCTACCTGGTGTCATAAAAACGTTTGCTAACACAAATCTGAACCCATTATATCCAATGACTGTTGCGTGTCGCAGAGTAAAGAACATCAGATATCCAACAGTCTCGAGCTCATTCACATCAGTAACGTACTAAATCACTGAAAATCACTTTAAAAACATATTTCATTGTGAACAACTCACATTCAGCGTCGCTAAATTACAGCACATGACAATGCAATGACTTTAACAGAAGAAAATGATATTTTTCTGACCTTGATATTCTTCGGTTGTCCTCGTTTCTGTTGTCGTGCCGGAGAAGGAGTTTAGCTAACGTTAGCATGGCGCAGTTAGCCTAAGCCATTGTGAGTACTTAGTTGTTTTACCTCGGCAACATTGAATTATTATAGTATAAGTATAGTATATAGTGTTCTCGGGGACTTTCTCTCAGACAGTATGAGACTCTACCTTAAATTTTGACCCCTTTGAAGGTATAACAAGTTATTATGCCCCACCAGTACTTCACCTTTTATCAAGCTACTTTCCTCAATTGCTGCTGATTGCTAGCTTGCTTACACTCTGGCCTGTGTCTTAACACTTATACTATGAAACAATACGTGCTAATACAGATTAGTGAGGTTAGCTGGGAATGACACAGCAAATCTTATCTAAGCTAACTAGCTACCTGTGTTTTTTCTTTATTTACAGTAGCCTATTTCCCTTTTTTGTTGTTGCTTATGTTACTAAATATTTCACTCTCCTATCAATGAGTTTTAAAACAGTTTACAGGTTCTTCAAAAAACAAAATTATAATTATCTAAGGTTCAAATAATATTACCTATTTTTGTTTCTATTTATCTTGTGCCTGTGATATCTTAAATTTCAATAACTATTTTAAATAGCATTAATAAGTAAACGTTTTTTGTAGTACTTTCTGTTGAAGGGTCTTGCGCGTCAGTTTTAATAATGACACTAAAGTTGTATTGTTTAAAGTTGCAACAGGGGGCAGCATATCAACAGGGTAACCGCTAACTGAGGCTCCCGTTAGCTAGTTAGCTCAGTTAGCCATTTATTTAGCGAACTGGGAGCTCGACGCAGGAGCTTTGGACAGGGATGGATTTGGGGCTAGCTGTTTAGCATGCTAACCTCAGAGGAAATCCCTACAACACAAAACTCAAGGCATCATAACTTCCAAACTGTTACTTCTTCGCAGTCTGTTGATCATTTGAATTCATTTTTGAATGTTTTCTTACACATAGCACCTTTGAGAGTTCTTTGTTGCTTTTAAAGGAATGTTGCTCGGCTTTGACCTCCTTTTTTGTTATTTCTGCTTTCTCCCAGTTGGTTTGATTTCTCTCTTTGAAGACGTTTGATTTTTTCTGTTGTTGCTCAGTGCACCGCTGAAGCCTGCTATTTTCAGCGCTGATAAACACACTGAACAAGGTGCAGGCAAATTCAATTCATTTACTTAATTAGTCATTCTAATGGGTTACATCACTGGCCAGACAAGACATCCACACAGTTAGAGGCTAAATATTCCTCTCCTCTGTTTTACTGCTTATACTCAGATGCAGCAGTCCGTCATACTAGTGATCAAACTGAACAGCACTGCCCTGGTACGTACAGTATGAACCCTGGCTGGGGACGACTCACGCTGTGTTCACACACACACTGCCGCAGCGATAGAAGCAGCCAGTAGCCTGGCCTCTCATGAAGCTGTAGCTCTGCGTGCATTTTTACTTCTCCGCTGGAAAGTTTTAGTTCTGATGTAGAGAGTATTTTTTTCTTGTCATGCAGGCCGTTTTTTTTTTTTTTTTCAGATTTACTCGCGCCTGCTTATTGCTCACATTGCGTCATTGCACATAGAGTTGAGCTTTTCTCAACTCTCCTCTGAAGTGCTGCACACTTTTGAATCTCTGGAGCTCAGCAGCAGGCCGTTCACAATGATACGTGCTGAGAGCGAACGCTAGATTGATCGCACTTAACCTCGACTAGAGTGAGGCATGTGTGCGGTCATGGCTGTAGTTGAGCCACACACCCCGTGCTCTGGTCTATGGGGTCAATTGGCAAATATAAGAAGGATGAATGGAGGTGGAAGGTGGAGACAAAGTTAGAACACAGTGAGAGAGATGGGAGAGGTTCAGGGGTAAGTGTGTATTAAATCTTGGAATTGAGGTCCACCAGGGGCATGAAATTACCAGACTACAGGTTCAAATCATGCTGGCGCACACAGCCTTTAATCCAAAGCCGAAGCAATTTCCTCCGCAGTGTGGTCTGAGAAGACGTTTTACCTACACATTATCCCTCTCTTCAGAACTCTTATCTGCACTCGCAGAGGAATGAGCGGAGGACATGACAAGACTGACAGACTCGGCCCGTCATCGCCCCTTCCATCGTACCTTCTCTTCGTCCTTCGCCACTCTGATTAACCCTAACCTTGAAGATCTTTTTCTCACACGCTCCTTAATTCTCGCCTCACTCTTTCCTCCGCAAATCTTCCATCCCTCTCATCCCTTCTGCCGTAGACAACGGTTTGACAGGGATCTGGTTGGAGATTAGCATGATAGTAAGATGGGAGCGTATCATAGCATTGTCAGAGGGGGGGCATCATGCCCCATTAGGTAATGACCTAATTTGATCAGGGTTGAATGTGAGAGATGACATGTTTGAAATCAAGCACACAAACATCACAGCCAGATGATATCTTTCATCTCAGCGTAAACTCCCCCCACGGCTCCTCCGATGGATCAAAGCCATGTTTTTTTTAAAGGGAATGCTTAACCGGTCCTGTTCAAATCATTAGCATGGCTCTGCAGCTGGGCTCACACTCAGCACTCTAATATTCACTGTCTAGCTGCAGGCAAGGAAACCTGGTAGGTGGACGACGAGTGTTTGTGCGTAAGGGGGGGAGGGAGCGTCCGTGCACATGTGTTTAAGCGAGTGTGTGTTTAGTGACGGGAGACATTAAGTGGGTACATTTGATACACCTGCCCTGCAGAGAGGTGGGAGAGCAAGCCGCTTCATGAGCTACTCTCTCTCTCTCTCTCTCTCTCACTCCCTCTCTTTCTCTCTGTCCTACTTTCCTGTCGTCTCATCCCTCCCGCCCTCTGTCCTCTTTTCTGACGAAGACCTTTACCATCTTCCCTTGTTAGCATCCTCTCCATGTCACATAATCTAGTCAGCGCTCCCACTCTCTCACACACGCACAAGCCATCTCTGTAACATTCAAGTAACACATTTCATTTGCATTTGATTGATTTTGTATGTCTCATTTGATTTATCATTTTAAATTTTGTCTCATCCTGTGTGGGTGGACTAAATCTGGTGGGTTCATTTATTGATGAATTTACTTGCCTTTTTTCTTTTTTTTTGTAATCTTGCTCTTAAATATCTTTTTTCACTTAATGTAAAATGTTTCTATATATCACTCGATTTGCAATGTTGGGTCACATGTTAAAAAAAATAATTATTTCCTTCGCTTAACCATGATAACTAGTTAAATAAAAAGAAATAAACTTAATAACTTACTTAATAACTACTTAACTAACTCAGTTAATAAAACATTTTGTTTTCCCAAGATAACAAGATAATTAATCATGAGAGAAATCTTAAGATTCATAAGACTGGATCGTGACATACAGCCACTGCTCTGTGGGCTGGGTTTTGGGAGTTTCAAAGCAAAAACACATGAACTTTTTATGAATTTTCGCCATTAATAATGGGTACTCCTTGATCTGACATTTTCATCTTAAATCAGTTGCTGCCCTTGTCAAGATGCCATGTATGCATGCTGGCAAGCAGTAGCACTGCTGATCTAATAAACATGAAGCTATAAGGAATAAGAGGGAACAACCTTTTGTGTTCTTTCGATAAGGGATTGATTTATCTCGTTCTCTTGTCTCTGGAAAACAGGATTTGTTTTATTTCATGATAAAGTCACAAATAACTTGTGATCCCGGGAAAACAAATCAAATTTAACTTGTTATGAGGGGAAAACAGAGGAAATAAAGTGTCCATTTAGTGCTTCCGTAGCTATGGGTATTGGTTGCTGTATACGTTTATATGACAGAAACAATAAGAGGCATGATTACACAGAAATTAGATTACCTGTACCTGCACATGAGATGCTCTTATTTTTCTCTCAACAAGCACAAATCCTCGCACTGTTAAGCTCTACAGTTTCAGTTAGGGGTACAAACAGGAGAGAAGCCATGTTCACATGTACTGTACATACACACAAATGTAGCCGGAGCAAGTCCCGGCAAGCCCAGACACTGACCCTGACATTGATGTCCCTCACAGACATTCTGTCTGATAATAGCTCTGGAAGGGAAACACAGTCTGCAAGGCCACCAGTCACATGCCAGCGGCAGCAAGCCCACATTAACATGAGGAAGTCTTCTATAGAAAGATTAGGTCACACAGGGAACAGCCCCCCACCCCCCTACCCCCCCTCTGACAAAGACTACTATCATATAGGCCTCGGTCAACCTTTGTGTGAGCTGGTGCACCTGTTTAGTATTGAAGCCGTGCAGACCGCTCCGCTTTGATGATATTGTTTCATCAGATGGGGGGAAAATCTCTGACCAAAGGTTTTGGATTTAATCTTCGCCTGCTGGAAGTGGTCCACTCCCAAATAACATGTTGCTGCTGCTGCTGCCAGCAGTGCTTCCCACCACCTGTCATTAGCTTTAGCTGCTGTTTGAGTCGGCCAACTGCCCAGTCCCATGGGCCTCACTTATTGGAATAGTCTGAGGTTTTCATCTTCATCTGCGGGATCATTTTTCAACACACGGGGACACATGAGATATCCAGGAAGAGAAATTCTGATGAGTTAGTTTATGGATTTACACCTCCAGTTTATTTTACCTCTATTTATGTCACGGTCCTGTCATTTCAGTTTGATTTTATTTGTGTTGTAGTTGTTTTTGTGGTGCCTTTTGCTCCGTTTCCTTCCTGTGTCCCTGTTCTCCTCCCTATAGCTTTAGTTTCCCTCCACACCTGTCACGTATCTGTCTCATTAGCCCTTCCCTGTTCCTAGTGTTTTTCCAGCTCCTTCCCTCCTCTCCGGTATCCCCCATTCGTTACCCTCATCTGCGCCTCATTCCCTCGTTGGTTTAGTTTGTATCTAAGTTCAGTCTTTAGTTCAGTCTTTGTTGAGTCATCTGTCCCTTTTCCCGTTGATGATGTTCCGTTGTGTTTGCCTTTTCCTTGTGTTGCCGTGATCCTGAATAAAACATTGTCTGTTGCACTTTCTGTCTGCAGACTCCTGAATTTGGATCCACAGTAGCTCTGATTTTCAGCATCTGACAGGATGATCCAACTGAACTGTTGAAAGTACTTTTGAGTCTGACAATGTCAAAGCAGTGCACAGCTATATCAGTGTAGTATTGAGATTTGCTGATTTTCTTCTGTTTACTGTGATTCTACATTGAGTAGTTTTGCTATTGGTTGCACAAAATAAACAGTTTCACAGTAATATGATACATCAAGTCGTATTGTATCTTCTTAACATTATATACTAAATAATCGTCAATCAGCAGTTGCAGTATGTAAGATCGGCCACCTCTCGAATTCATACTCCAAACGAAATGGGGGCACCATATTACCAGAATTAGCATAAACTCCTGCTGACTGTATGTGCCATTAGCTGATTAGCTCGGTTAGCTGTGCAGCTAGTGGTCCGGACTGGGAGTGTGAAGTGGTATTACAAAGGACAGGTAGCTGCTGTAGCTGGTTAGCATGCCATCTTCAGCTGGTATCTCTGCAGCATGCTACATAGACGTCTTTGACGTAATGTCAAAACTCCTATTTTCTTCCCATTCCGTCTGTAATTTTCTGTTTATTTTTGAATGCTTTAAACTAAAATTCTTGGTCATTTTGCCTTTAAAAATGAATGCACTAATAAACACAGTTCTCTTTGTTTCCAGTCTAATGAACGCCTCTCAGAGATCTCACACATCTCTAGTCATAAATTACATCTGTCTCAAGTTTGCCAATTATAAATAGCGCATATTGGTGTGGATTACAATTTGCACTAATCAGCTTTGTGGGTGAAACAAATCTATGGCTTCCCCAGATGAGTGATAACCCCCTTAATCCCATCCCACCCCCACTCCTGTCTGCTCAGTCAGCTGTCTGCCTTCTGACGTCAGGCGCATGAAATGCATCTATCCACTAAGTGCTTGTGTGTATGTATGCATGTGGTCTTTTTCTGAAGGGGGGGGTGGTTGATCAGAGGAAATCCAGTAAGCGTGGTAACCAGTCACTCCCATCTAAGAATAGGTCGAATGGTGGAGAGACCAAGGGTTAGACATCAAGCATGTAGACAAAGGCTTGTGACTGACAGGAGGCCCATGGTTAGCCAACAGGAAATTCTTCAGACTGATCAGACAGAAATATCCCAGGTAACAGGTGGACACTGTATTTTCTGGTATTTTCCTCTCTAAATCTTATGCAGCTGTGGCATTCACGACCACACCGCATCACCTCCGTAAGCAAGTATTCCCCTCTTTAATCATGCATAAAAGGTGCCATTTAAAATCTTGCCAGAGCCGCAGGACCTCGGCGTTGCAACACAGCCGGTGGGCTGCTTTACATGAGTGAAACAGTGGGAGGGGGCTGTATATTCCTTGAACACCTCTGGAGCTCTGACAGTGGCAGATCCATCAAAGAGCTTTACTTACGGAGAAAAAGTCTTTGCATCCTCCTCCTCCTCCTCCTCCTCCTCCTCCTCTTCGTCATCGTCCTCTGTTGCTCATAAATCAAC
>OMLP01028657.1:0-19065 GCA_900302685.1 Spondyliosoma cantharus | reverse complement strand
TCCTGTCTGGTTAAATGGGCAGCACTCAACCTTCACTCTTCTCTGCCAGCCTATGGAACATAATACTGCCTGGACGAGATGCATCTGATAGACACACACTGCCCCTCCTGTGTGTGTGTGTGTGTGTGTGTGTGTGTGTGTGTGTGTGTGTGTGTGTGTGTGTGTGTGTGCATGTGTTTCCCATTTAAACTGACCTCATTCCTCGGGCCGGGGCTGGATGACATCACCCTGCAGCAGATCGACTCTGTGCTGTCGATGGATGAACCTTTCACATTAAAAGACGTCTCCTGACAGCTGGAAGATAAACAACCTGAAGCTGGGAACTTTTATTTTGACGAGCAGATGTAAAGAACAGAACAGGAAACTGGGTCATCAGAAAACGTTAGAGAACAAATGTTCTGACAGTCTGTTGAGGTGAATTGTGATCGTTCATCCAGCTGTGACAGACAGACGGCAACTAAACAGTTTAATGTTTAAATGTTTAATAAAGTCTGAATGTTCCTGATCAGAGCTACGAGTCTGTAGGACTGCTGACATGATTCACTCGTGTCACTGTGGAAACTGGTTCTGAGTCGGTCCAGATCTCTTGATACTGATCGATGGCCGGTCACCTGTCGGGACGTCGGCCCTGATCACCAGTCGGACCTGTGTGGCGCTGATGACATCTTGTCTAACACGTCCTCCCGTCTGTCCTCAGACTCTAAAGCCATCGTGGACGGGAACCTGAAGCTGATCCTGGGTCTGATCTGGACCCTGATCCTGCATTACTCCATCTCCATGCCCATGTGGGAGGACGAGGACGACGAGGACGCCAAGAAACTGACCCCCAAACAGCGTCTGCTGGGCTGGATCCAGAACAAGGTGCCCCAGCTCCCCATCACCAACTTCCACCGGGACTGGAGGGACGGGAAGGCCCTGGGAGCTCTGGTGGACAACTGTGCCCCTGGTAGGTCCACAACAAGGACTGTGATGTAATAATGATAATCATAAAGCATCTGAACATATTGATCCGCATTCTGGGATTATCTGTGTTTGTTAAAGATGTAATAAAGTCCGTCCACTCCTGAGTTCTGGTGTTTCAGCTCTGATGGATCCAGTCAAAGTGTGTCTGTTCTGGTCTCAGGTCTGTGTCCGGACTGGGAGACCTGGGATCCCAGTCAGCCGGTGGAGAACGCCAGAGAGGCCATGCAGCAGGCCGACGACTGGCTGGGAGTGCCGCAGGTAACATCTCCCCGCCCACATCAGAACCATGACCCACAGAACATTCAGGAACACCTGAGCGTCTTTAACACCAACAGATTTATTTCACCGGTTGATCCGGATCAGCACCAAGAGAGACCGTGTGTTTAAAGAAATACGAGTCTCCAGAACCTTTATTCATTCCAGAACCTTTAATCTTACTGTGTCATGTTTCTCTCTTCTTTTATTTGACAGTTGTTCCTTTAAACAGCTGTTTACACTGACAAACACTGTAAACAAACAAACAAACAAACCTACAGAAACAAATATTAACATGTGTTTATCTTTTAATGTATTTGTATTAATGTGTAATATACAAACTCAACATCTCTGCACATTATATCATGAAAATATATTATTTTAATATTCGCACATTTGACTGTTTCTTGTTCTAAACTAAAATCTTCACATTTATGTTGTTAACACGACAGCATATAATGTTAAAGTCTTATTATAATTATAATGCAACATACAGACGTTTTTCATATAATCACATTTTAGTATTTGATGTTAAATCTTAACATTTATGAACCACATTTATGGCCCTAATCCTCTTCTGTACAGGTCACATGTTGCATCATCACTCTGATATTTACTGTTACATATTGATACACTTTATTATAACATCAGTGGCAACTTTACAAAAACATTTTTTTTAAATAAATTATTTATGAAACATTTTATTGTTTGTTTCAGTCAAATACCTCTAAACTAAAGTTTAATTATGCTGTAAATGTATTATTGTTTATTAATGATGGTTATTATAAACATGAACATTTCAACAGACATGAGATTATATTTAAAATATTTCACTGTGTCTGTAAAACATCCAACACTAGACAGAAAGTGTTCTTTATTTAATCTTTAATATTCAGATTCACCTCCTCTCTGACATGTGACTCATTTAACCAATCAGAAGCTACGAGCACAGTGGTGAGGCCGACATGAGCCAAGGGTTCATCATCTGGTCACTGTGGTAATATGTAATGTGTAATGTGTAATATACGATATATAATATGTAATATGTAATATATAATATACAATATATGATATATAATATGTAATATGTAATATATAATATATGATATATAATATGTAATATATAATATATAATATATAATATATAATATATAATATATGATATATAATATGTAATATATAATATATAATATATGATATATAATATGTAATATATAATATATGATATATAATATGTAATATATAATATGTAATATATGATATATAATATGTAATATATAATATATGATATATAATATGTAATATGTAATATATAATATACAATATATGATATATAATATGTAATATGTAATATATAATATATGATATATAATATGTAATATATAATATATAATATATAATATATGATATATAGTATGTAATATATAATATATGATATATAATATGTAATATGTAATATATAATATATAATATGTAATATATAATATGTAATATATAATATATGGTATATAATATGTAATATGTAATATTTAATATATAATATGTAATGTGTAATACAGCTTTGTAACGAGTATCCAGGTGTCAGACTGAGGATTTTAGAAGTCTGAACCGGCTGGTATGATGTTTTATAACAAGATGTATTGATGCTTTTATTTTTGCGGGGGGACTTGGAGCTTCTTCCTGGCCGGCTCATGAGCTGCAGCAGCTGTTTGACATTTAAAACAAACCGCTCGTGTTCACCAGCAGCTGTGCTCTCAAACTTTCCACCATTATATGTCTTGTTTATGAGATCTGATCCGAGCAGAACAGTTTGACATCGTGTGATGTGAAACTGTTCTGTGGTTCGTTTACAGATGTTTGTTTCAGAAGGTCTCGTTCTTTGTTCTTCATCATGAGGATTAAATGTTACCGTGTGATCGCCTCTCTGTTCTTCTTCAGGTGATTGCTCCAGAGGAGATAGTGGATCCTAACGTGGACGAGCACTCTGTGATGACCTACCTGTCTCAGTTCCCCAAATCTAAACTGAAGCCCGGCGCCCCCCTGAGGGCCAAGACGCTGCACCCGAAGAGGGCCAAAGCTTACGGACCAGGTGAGAGAAGAACTCAGAACCGAAGTCCGTTCAAAGACTGATCAGTTTAAATCTGATGTTGTCAGCTTCAAGTGAAAACCAGCTGCCTGCTGCAGGGTGTGTTGGTCTGGTGTTGTGTAATGTCATGAACCTGATCCGTCTCTTTGTCTCTCAGGTATTGAACCTCGAGGTAACGTCGTCCTGAAACCAGCAGAGTTTCTGGTGGAGACGGTGGAGGCCGGACTGGGAGAAGTTCTGGTTTATGTGGAAGATCCAGAGGGACACACAGAGGAGGTGGGAACACACACTCTTATTTTAAATTTAATCAAACACAACAAAGTGAAACACGACTGACATCGTTATCTGTGTCCATCAGGCCAGAGTGATCCCCAACAACGACCAGAACAGAACCTACTCTGTGGTCTACCTGCCCAAAGTGGAGGGGCTTCATAAAGTAAGATATGAACACCATCATGTCGTGTGAAGGTCCACTTGTGAACCTCAAGAGGTTTCAGCTGCCTCTCACGGTCTCATTACATATGGACCTCAGTCTGATCTTTACAAACAGGAAGTGGTTTAGTTGGCTGAAAACGTTTAACTTGAATCAACCTGAATCTATCTGTAGAGATATTCTACAGTTTTAAACACTTCTGAGACAAACAAACGAGCCAACAATCAACAACGTGGTACTGAAGAGTCTCAACACTCGAGATCTTCACTTGATCACCACCAATCAAGTTAATCAATGATGGCAGTGACCCGTCAGAAGCCCTGACAGGTCCATGTGTTGCTGCTCCTCTCAGGTGAAGGTGCTGTTTGCTGGGCAGGACATCGACAGAAGTCCCTTCATGGTGAATGTTTCGAAGGCCATGGGTGACCCGACCAGAGTTCAGGCCCGCGGGCCGGGACTGCAGCAGGCGGGAAACGTGGCCAACAAACCCACATACTTTGACATTTACACTGCAGGTAACCACTCAACCTGAAACTATACAAGTTACAACCTGAAACCTGAGCTGCTCGACTTCAATCAGTTGAACTGGAACATAAGAAAAGAAAGTGTTGTGTTGTGTTCAGATTTTAAAGACTCTGAGATCTTTTCTCAACCTCACAAACAGTTAAAGCTCCTCAGCCAGTGAGACTTAAATCTTCAGGACGTCGTTTGTTCATGTGTTGGCTGTGAGCAGCACTGAGGCCTCTAACCCTCTCATCAGTCAGAATACAGGAGTGAGTGTTAAACAGGGGCAGTAAGAACAAGGACTTAGCCAGTCTTAGCTCTCGAGGACATTACAAGTACTGTATATATATATATTTTATATATTTAATGTATGTTATAGGTTTCTCCTGTTATTTACGTACCTTTCTTTGCTTTAAAGCATCAAAGATCTTCTCCTATGTTACCATCGACTGTCACTTGACTGTCAGCTCAGTTGTTCAGTCTGGATCTGTTCCAGTGAGAGTCACATTCCTCCGTCAGTGTTTCAAAGTCCGTCTGTCCGTCCACCAGGGGCGGGTGCTGGAGACGTGGGCGTCATCATTGTGGATTCGAACGGTCGGAGGGATACAGTGGAGATTGTCTTGGAGAACAAAGGCGACAGTATTTTCCGGTGCACCTATGTTCCCGTCCTGGAGGGACCTCACACCGTCTACGTGACCTTTGCTGGGCAGCAGATTCCCAGAAGCCCTTTCACTGTCCACGTCTCAGAGGGTAGGTTCACTCCATGTGTGTCCACCTCGTGGGAAACTGTCTCACTGACTTGATTATTGTTCTCCATGGTATTGGAATTTGAATCAAAGTCGTAATTGTTTTGTGGATTAATGTCCATGTAACATTAACAAGAACCTGAAACCTTCAGAGGTTCTGACTTCATTCAGTAAATCATCTAATACAAACAGCATAATGAACCTTGTGGTCCCTCCTCATCATCAGCATCTGTTTATAACTGTCACATTGGATCCTGATGCCCAGACTGATGGATTAAAGCACTGAACGTTTTTGAATTCGATAACAGTTAAAAATCTGTGGTTCTGTCAAGGCCCAGTTCTGACACTCAATCCTCAGTACTGGGTTTTATTGAAGCTGTATGCACTCGTGGTTTTGGGCAGTTTTCAGTCTTCGCCACTGATCTAAATGGGAGTTGGGCATTTTTACGCAGATGGATAATAATGTTGGTTCTGTCGGTGTTGGACCTGATTTGGTTCTGGCTGTCTTGACTGTGACTCCTCTTTGGGATTGCCAAACTTGACGTGCGACTTCACTTGGTATCTGACTTGGAGCTTGTCCATCTTTGAATATCTGGACTACCTTATCTGGACCAGTTTTAACTTTGGAGTCTTTCTAAAATGGAACTTGCCTGTCTTGACTTTGACTTGTTAGGACTGGACTTGTGACTGGACTTAAGACTTTCTTGTCTTTACTGTTGCTTATTGTCTTGACTTTGGGATTTCCAATCTTGAGGGAACTTTACTTACAATCTGACTTGGAACTTGCTGCCTTGTTTTGGGGTTTGCCTTTCTCACCTTCTGACTTGAGCCTGGACATTCCTTGGAACCTGATTTTGGGCTTGATTTAGGACTTTGGACTGTCAGTCTCCATTTGGGACTTGCCTACTTTTGCTCGTGACTTAACCTGACTTGACTTGGAACTTGTCTATCTTTGATGTTTGATGTCAGGACGGCCATATTCAGTCTTTTGTTGATCACTGAATATGGACAGATTGATGGACTTTGCTTGTCTTTGATTTAAATCTTGTGTGACTGGATCTAGTTGTGACTTGGGACTCTCTCTGAAATGGAACTCTCCTGTTACGACTAGACTTTGGGACTTCTCCGTCTTGATTTGGCACTTGCCTTGCCTTTACCTTTTGTCTTGACCCTGGACTTTCCTGTTTAATCTGACATAAAACTTGATTTTGGAGACTGTGGACTTGCAGTCTTGTTTTGGGATGTCCGTATGATTGGGAGCTTGACTCAGGACGTTCGTCTTGACTTTGTAAACTGGTAAATCTTGGAATTTGTATTTCTTTATTTAGGATTTGCCTTTCTCACCTTTTGACTTGACTTCGGTCATGCCTGCTTCTGATTCTGACTTACCCCAACCTAACTTGACTTGATCTTGACTTAAGCCTGAACCCATCTTAGACTTGGAATGTCTGGACTACCTTGTGTAATCTTATGCTATCACTTAATATGGGTAGATGATGGACTGTGGCACTTCCTATGACTTGAGACTTGCTGTCTTGTTTTTGAACGTGACCCAGGACTTGTCTGTCTTGACTTAGTAAACTTGTAAATCTTGGAACTTGGGGGTACTGCTAATATTGAATCTCACCCTTTGACTTGACCCTGGAATATCCTGTTTTGACCTGACTGGAACTGGGCTTTGGACCTGATTTGGAATTTACCTACCTCTGCCTCTCACTTAATCTGAGTTGACTAAAGTATCAGCGACTTGGGACTTACTTTTGACTGGCGTACCCGACCATGTTCCACCTCTGGCTGCTGGTCCTGGTATCTACTGGTCCTGTCCTCTCTCTGCCTGTGTACACATGTATCATCACTGTTGTTCCCTCCTTCAGTTTCACAGAGCGTCCCTCATCCTGCGTCTCCGGTGCAGACTGGACCTCAGTCCACACGCACCCCACCCTCAGACAAGACAAAGAGAGGCCCCCCTCCAACACCGCCCAAACCCAGGCGACCAAGTTAGTACAGGCCGGGGGCGGGGTGTGACTGGAGCCTGCCTGCGCTAGCCTGGTTTCCTTCCACCTCAACTCAAAACCATCCCTGTCTCTGACCTCTCCGAAGGGGATTTCTAGCTTTACAGCATGTGCAGCACCGGCTTCGTCTCTGAGCAGCTTTATCTTCTTCCACAGCCCAGAACCAGAGTGAATGTGGCTGCGTTGAGACTGTGATTGATTGATGTGATCGGTTGAGCCCTCTGTGGATGATGTCAGGGTTAATGATCACCTCAGGCCAACTATGATTTTATCCTATTGATTCTTTTCTTTAGCTCAACATTAGTTCAACATTAGCTCATATTAGCTTGTGTTAGCTCGTTTTAGCACGTATTAGCTCATGTTAGCTCGTTTTAGCACATATTAGCACATATTAGCACATAGCTCGTATTAGCACATATTAGGACATATTAGCATGTATTAGCTCATATTAGCACATATTAGCTCATATTAGCACGTATTAGCTCATATTCGCACGTATTAGCTCATATTAGCATGTATTAGCTCATATTAGCACATATTAGCTCATATTAGCACGTATTAGCTCATATTAGCACGTATTAGCTCGTACTCTTGTCGTGTTTTTATTCCTCAAACCAGATTTTGTTGTTAAAAGTATGTAAAAGACAAATGTTTGAGTTGTCTCAGTTCAGTTAACTCAATAATCACAGTAACGACTAATGAACACATGTAAAACACACTTCTGGCTCATTTGTTGAGCGTGATTGTGACCATGTGGATCTTCATCATCATCATCATCATCAGCTGCTTCACCTCTCCTTCTCCTCATAACCAATATTAATAACCCTCCTCTTCCTTTTCCAAATGTGACAGTGTTTCTTTGTTTTCTTTGTGAATATTCACAGACGTTGTGTTTTATTATGTTTCACTCGTTGACGTCTTGAACGTGAAACTCTGAGATCTTAATCCTGTTTTTCTCTTCAGTTCGTCTTCATCTTTGCTGCTTTTTCCTTTCAGCCGCAGTAAACTGCTTCTCTCAGCATTGATCAGCTGACTAACAGAGATAAACCTGCAGCTGTGTGTGTGTGTGTGTGTGTGTGTGTGTGATTACACTGAGGACATTTTGTCTCAGTTGGTTATTGAGGTAAAATCCTCAGTTTCTCAGTTTTTATTTAAAAGCTTAACTTAGTAACTTTCCAACAGAATCTCAGTATTGTTGACGAGGGTTCTGAGTCATCCAGGTTCTGGTAACTCTAAGTTCTGTCTCGTAGTCGACTGGACTGGTTCAGTTTGTTCAGTCTTTAATGGTCTTTATTCAGGGTTCAGTGTAGAATTAAAGCAGTTGTATGTGTTTGTGTGAATGTTTCTGCCTCGTTATCATTTCACCATCATCTCCAAGTCTGACCCGGTTTTGTCCCAAATGTTCTGATTGGTCCTCACAGCCTGTAACCCGAACGCCTGCAGGGCGTCGGGCAGAGGTCTCCAGCCGAAGGGTCTGAGGGTGAAAGAAGTGGCCGACTTTAAAGTTTACACTAAAGGAGCCGGCAGCGGAGAACTCAAAGTCACCGTGAAGGGACCAAGTGAGACGCCACGACCAAACATTTATTTGTGATGCACCTTTACTGTACCTGAGGAGCAGGTGTGATTGTGGCTGATGTTTTTATTTAAACCCAGAGGGCCTGGAGGAGCCGGTGAAGGTCCTCGAGATGGAGAACGGGATATATGAGTGTAATTATTACCCCATCATGATGGGAAAATACATCGTGATCGTCACCTGGGGAGGACACAGCATCCCACGCAGGTGAGACATCACCTGAGCTCAGTGTTCTCCAGTTACATCACTGATAACAGACAGACAGAACCAAATCCAGCTATCTGGATCACTCTGTGTGTGCGTTGTGGTTTTTATACAGAAGAGAATTATAACTGAGCTTTATTTTTTAATGAAATCATTAAAAGACAAAACTATCTTATATTTAGTTCAATCAAACAGTCAAACAGTCGATTTCTAGTCCAGAACTTCTGATGCTGCACCAGTTAAACTTCTGTCTTCTTTCAGTCCATTCGAGGTCCAGGTGAGTGAGGAGGCGGGGCCTCAGAAGGTGAGGGCCTGGGGTCCAGGTCTGGAGACCGGCATGGTGGGGAAGAGTGCTGACTTTGTGGTGGAAGCCATCGGCACGGAGGTGGGAACGCTCGGTACGTCACGACAACTCACCTGCTGCTCACAGTGATTGACAGGTGGCTGGGGGCGGGGCTTAAAGACGGCACCTGGCAATCTGAAGCTGGCGTCTTCATGACTTTTCCTTCGTTTCATGAAACATTTTCATTTTTGGTAACTCTCCCTACATTATTGTAAATAAAGTGACACAAGTGGCTACAAAATACAATAAATACATAAAGTTTAATATTCACATAAAGTAAAAGAACATTTTATATGATCACATCTGTGATCAGATATCTGCTCACAGATGTGATCAGATATCTGCTCACAGCTGCATCATCGTCATTTATGAATATTTTTTACCCCAGTGGCACAAAAACGTCTGGCAGGTGTCGTGAGTTAAGTCGTCGACGTCACTGGTGTTGCTGCTGTTTTCAGCATCGTCGGTAACGTCAACGTGTTCCCTGAACAACTTCTACTCTACGTGACTTCCAGTCATCGCCTCAGTGTTAGCGCGGCGTACGCGTGCTCGCTGGGTGAATGCTCATCAGGAGGTTGTAAAGGTTGTTTCATGAAGCATCTCTGACTGCAGGTTTCTCCATCGAGGGTCCTTCTCAGGCGAAGATCGAGTGTGACGATAAAGGCGACGGGTCATGTGACGTCCGGTACTGGCCGACCGAGGCGGGCGACTACGCTGTGCACGTCATATGTGACGACGAGGACATCAAGGACAGTCCCTTCATGGCTCACATTCTGCCGGCTGACAATGACGTCTTCCCAGAACACGTGAGAGCAGAACCTCCCTGATGGTAACAGAACTTCACAGATACTTCACTCTGAAACGTGATGTGTTTTGTATTTTCTCCTCCTCAGGTGAAGTGTTACGGTCCAGGTCTGGAGCCGCTGGGCTGCATCGTCAACAAACCTGCTGATTTCACCATCGATACCCACGGAGCCGGCCGAGGAGAGCTGAAGCTCTACGCTCAGGTCAGAACTTAATCATGTTCTTTGTGTGATGGTCCAGTCCTTCGATCCTTTACTGCCAGAAAGACGATGAAAAGCTGCAGTGTAAAGTTCAACATTTGCCTCTTTGTTGCTTATTATTATAGATCGTAACATTTTGTGTGGCAATGAGTGAAGTGTGTGTTTGTGCTTGCAGGACGCAGAAGGTTTCCCCATCGACATACAGATCACAGATAACGGCGATAGCACCTACTTCTGCGTTTACATTCCCACTAAACCCATCAAACACACC
The DNA here is from genome assembly GCA_900302685.1 of Spondyliosoma cantharus. Classification (NCBI taxonomy): domain Eukaryota; kingdom Metazoa; phylum Chordata; class Actinopteri; order Spariformes; family Sparidae; genus Spondyliosoma; species Spondyliosoma cantharus. The sequence goes on along the minus strand of OMLP01028657.1, from coordinate 8,671 downwards.
GTCATCATCACCTGGGGCGACGTCAACGTGCCCAGCAGCCCCTTCAGGGTAAATCACAGCTGGACACTGACCTCTGAATCCTTACTGTGATATAAATGCTTTAAATCAGGGTAAATTAAGCAATGTGTATGATGATGTTATATGATAGACTGAGCGTATTAAAGAACACATTTAGTAAAACAAAATAAAGAGCGTTTGGATCTTAGACGTCTCCATTCCGTAGCTGTGATGCAGAATGCTGCGAAGAGATTAAACATAGTTGCTGTCGTGTTTTTTAAAAAGGTTTTGATACACTTTGCATCTTGTGCACCAGGTGGCGATCGGAGAGGGCAGCCATCCAGAGAACGTGAAGGTTTACGGTCCAGGTGTGGAGAAGTCGGGACTGAAGGCCAACGAGCCGACGTACTTCACGGTGGACTGCAGCGAGGCCGGACAGGGTGAGATGACCCACATCACACCTGTGTCAGAGTCTCTATCCTCATATTTGTGTTGTTATGTTCACTTTGATAAGCAGCTGAAGTCTGATGTGAGGTTTATTATCACTGCATCACCTGCAGGTGACGTCAGCATTGGGATCAAGTGTGCTCCAGGTGTGGTCGGGCCTGCAGAGGCTGACATCGACTTTGACATCATCAAAAACGACAACGACACGTTCACAGTGAAGTACACGCCTCCGGGAGCCGGGCAGTACACCATCATGGTGCTGTTCGCTGATCAGGTGAGAGCTCGGACTGAAGAACTGCTTCTGGAAACGTGTTCTGTCAAAACGAGACGCTTAACAAACCTCCCGCCTTTAATGTTGGAACAGGAAATCCCCATCAGCCCCTTCAGAATAAAGGTGGATCCTTCCCACGATGCAGCTAAAGTCCGAGCAGAAGGACCAGGACTCAGCAAGACGGGTAACGTGACCCTGACAGAATACTTTAATGTTGTGACGACTAGAGTGGTATATTTACATTATTTATCAAACCAGATAAATCCATAAGTTCCTCAAGGTTACTGTGGTGTCGTCTCAGCACTCAGCAGACACTCTGGTTCTGGTTCTGGTTCTGGAACCCACCATCAGGAGTTTATCCACCCTTGTTTTTTACCCCGGCCTGTATTTGGGACCCAGCTTTTATTTAAGAAAATACAGCAATTAGAAATGTAATGAATGTTTTGTTGAACAGAGACTCTAACAAAAGTCTCATTGTCAGGATTTTAGATCCAGAGAAGAATCTGATGTGAGTCCAGGTGTTTATTCCTCCAGACGGTCTGGATCTCCGTGTTACGAGTATTTAGATTGTGTTCTTCTTCTTGGACTCTGCAGGTGTTGAAGTGGGAAAACCGACTCACTTCACTATTTACACAAAAGGAGCCGGTAAAGCCAAACCTGAGGTTCACTTCACCGGAGCAGCTAAAGGCGAGACGGTCAGAGACTTTGAGATCATCGATAACCACGACTACTCGTACACCGTCCGCTACACGGCGGTGCAGCAGGTCAGACAACAGAGTTTTGTTGATATAAATGAGCTGATGGATGAACTGATGTTAACTGTAGTTTGTGTCCGTCAGGGGAACGTGTCCGTCACTGTGTGTCACGGAGGAGACCCCATCCCCAAGAGTCCATTTAACATCAGCGTGGCGCCCCCGCTGGACCTCAACAAGGTCAAAGTTCAGGGTCTGAACAACAGTGAGTCCCTCTGAGTCTGATCGGACTTTTATCTTAACAGTTTAGTTCTCAACACTAATTCACCAGAAACAGTCGCCTCTCTCTGGTTCTGATATTTAATGGAACCACTTTCCTAAACTAAGTATGTAGAACTGAGCTTCACCTTCTTTACTGAACAGGTAGTTAAACGTTTTGGTTCCTCAGAAGATGTTTATCCAGACTGAAAGTAAAGTGTACCGAGCTAGACTTCATGAAATATAAAACCCTGAACTTCCTGCTTTATCTGCTCGTGTGCCAATCAAAGAGGTGGATGTCGGGAAGGACGAGGAGTTCACGGTCAGTACTCAGGGAGCTGGAGGTCAAGGAAAACTGGATGTCAAGATCACCTCACCGTCACGTCGACCAATCCCCTGCAAGCTGGAGTCAGGCACGGCCAATGAGGTGCACACAGTGAAGTACATTCCCCCTGAGGAGGGGCCGTACAGAGTGGACATCAGCTACGACGGAAACCCTGTACCAGGAAGTCCGTTCACCGTGGAGGGCGTCATGCCCCCTGACCCTTCGAAGGTCAGTTCAAGATATTTTCCTCAAAGCTTCTTTTAATGTGTCAGAGAGTCTTTCAGTATTTTCCTTCAGTAGAGCAGCTGTTCTCCTTAAAAGCTCCCAGAAATTTAGCAAAATCTGTTCTGTTCACGTCCTTTTCAGCAGAAACAAATGAATTTAAAGCGATTTCACCCAAAATCTTTTGAGTAGGCAACACTCAACCGGAGTGTCTAAAGGAGCCTAACTCTGGTCCTGAAGCCTCATACTGTGATCCTGGTCGCACACTGACATCTCAGGAAACATTGAAAGTAATCAATCTTCTAAGCAACATTAACTTCACCTGAGCAAACCGTACGTAGTCCAGGTCAACCTTTCTTTATTTGAGTTAACTCTTTTGGTTCGATTAAACCTTTTTTCAGTCCAGGGAAACCTTTATTTGTTCGAGTAACATTCTTGATCTTCTTCTGAGTAAACACCTCGAGAGGTTCCTCCACAGTTTCAATTTAAAGAACCTCCAAAGGTTCCTCAAAGATCTTGTATTGATGCATGCTGCATTAGCGTCACAAACTTGTCTCTCACCTCTTTTGCGTATTGACCTTCCAGGTTCGAGCCTACGGTCCAGGTCTTCAGGGTGGCACTGTGGGTAAACCGGCCCCCTTTGCCATTGACACAAAGGGAGCTGGTACTGGTGGTCTGGGCCTGACAGTAGAGGGACCCTGTGAGGCCAAGATCGAATGCCAAGACAATGGTGACGGATCCTGCTCTGTGTCCTACCTGCCCACTGAGCCTGGTGAGTACGCCATCAACATCCTGTTCGCAGACCAGCACATTCCTGGGTCGCCCTTCAAAGCTGTGGTCCAGTCGGTGTTCGACCCCAGCAAGGTGACGGCCAGCGGCCCTGGCCTGGAGCGAGGGAAGGTCAACGAGGACGGATCCTTCACAGTGGACTGCTCTAAAGCCGGAGAGGCCGAGCTCACCATTGAGATCATCTCCGACTCCGGAGCCAAAGCTGAAGTTCACATCCAGAACAACAGTGATGGGACCTACTCCATCACCTACATCCCACAGTTCCATGGCATGTACACCATCACCATCAAATATGGAGGACACCCGGTGCCAAAGTTCCCCACCCGACTACAGGTGGACCCAGCGATCGACACCAGTGGGGTGAAGGTCTATGGACCAGGAGTGGAACCCAGAGGTGAGGGTTGAAAGATGCTGCCCAGTAACGAGGTGGTGGACGGAGGTGTTACTGGTTTTATCAAACTGACACCTGATCTTTAATTTACTACTGAAATCACATTAAACATCAGTTTGGTGTTTGGAAATCCTGTACGTTAAGTTCAGAAGCACTTCATTGATAAATAAAAATGTAAAATCTGGACAACTGATTGGATTTCTTTCACTTTTAGACTGCAGATTCTCCGTCAGTGTTGCTGGTGTGAATAAACTGTCAGAACCTGGTTCAGAGACACACATGGTTGAACTTTAGTTTCCAGAGTCTCTGCTGGTCTGTGGTCTGTGTTGATGACGGAGGGACCGTGTGATCTGGTCTGGACTCGGCTCGATGTGGTTTAATTACTGGCCTCCTCGACTTCTCAATTATGACAGTTAATAAACTCACAGGAGCACATTAGCAGTTTTATAGGCTACACGTTGATCATTGTGTTGCATTAAGCTTCATTTCATGACCAGTTTTTAAAATCCGATTTGGTTTCTTCTCTTCCTGTTTTAATATGTGTTGCGTCTCTGCAGGCGTCCTCAGAGAAGTGACCACACATTTCACAGTGGACGCCCGAGCGCACTACAAGAGCGGCGGCAGCCAAATCAAAGCCTGCATCTCCAACCCATCAGGTGTCAACACAGACGCCTACATCACCGACAAGGGCGACGGGACCTACAGGGTGGAGTACACTCCCTACGAGGACGGTGAGGCTCTTTGAGTATTGGTCTACTAAAGGTTGGAGGCAGGAGGTGGTGAGAGAGTCTGTTGGAGTCAGTTTCAGAAACACAGAGCAGGCAGGAGGTGGTCAGCTGCTGTTTTATGGATGTTTTTCCACAGCAACACATTATAATGTTGAAATGAAGTGCCCTGTGGTTTTCATTAAGCTTCTGTTTTCCCTCTGCCGCAGTAAAAGGAGGGAGGCGTGCGAGGCATTTGTGGCTTCAGCAATTAAACTAGTTGCTGCAGAATGATTTCATCATGTTTAGCACTCTTAATGTGTAACTTCATGTTGTTTTAAACACAATCCAAATGTGAACACAAGTCTCATTTTATGTTAGCATGCGAACAGTAGGGCACTAATGGGCTAACTTTAGCATGATAGCTTTAAAGCTAAACTCAGTAAACCAAGTCAACACGAGTGACAAGAGATATTTTCCATTAAGATGATCCGCTAACATGCTAATTCTTTAAGTATACCTTAACTATTCTTATTGTAAACAAACTATATCTACTCATATCTGTCACAGTTCGATTACATCCAGTGGGTTTCACTTCCAGGCTCATATAAACATTGTGTAACAGTATCAAACAGTAACGTTAGCCTGGAAGTGATTGAATGCTAACTGGTTTTCAAATATGTTCTGTTATCTTGAAATATGACCACATGTCCCTCCAGATTTGTAACTATCAGTTGTCTTTACAGATGCTGATCGATCAGAAAGTTAACTATTTGTTAGATTCACTTTGTTTATAAGACTTACAATCTGAACACAGTGCAACATTTGAGCTTTCTACCCCGAGTGTGATGTCAGAGAATGAATATGTTCTATGGTGAAGGTAATTCAACCCGAACGTAATAGTAATAGTGTGACAGTATATTTATAGTATTTTCATCCTCACATGGCAAACTGTCTTGAAGGAAGATGCAGGCCAAATAAACAGAGATGAGGGCAGTAATGCAATAGTGTCTCTGAGAGAAGCTGTAACAGATATTCAGCGTACGATATAGAAATATGTATTTAAGATTAAATGAATGAATGTGGACGAGCCGGTCAGAGCTCAGTGAAAGTGTGAAAGCAGGGTGAGCGGTGGGAGGGATGAGTGTGTGTATTAATAGCTGGAGTCTGTCTGCTCGCAGCAGATGGTTTTCCACTGATAGTAATGTGTGACATGCTGCAGCCCATTGCATTGTGGGACAGAAATACTCACACTGAGATTTGAAAGGAGCAGATTTGCTGTCTGTGTCTCTTCTGCTGCTCACATACAGCACATGTGCTTTTAGCCAAAAGGTTGCTAGTTCAAAAACCTACACTGGCTGGAAAATGTGGGTAAAGAAACTAATATTCAAGTTTGTTTGAGTGACACAGCGGCTCAACAACTACAACTGAGAACAAGATAATCCCAGTCGGCAGCCACGTGGGCAGCTTTGCAAGTCAGCAATGCAAAATGAGTTCACCTGTCCTTGTGCAGTCGTTGGGGCTCGACGCTTGGTAACTATGTACTGACTAGCTCGCCAACTACTGTGCCTGGGGAGCTAACCGCTAACATGCGGGTGCTAGCCTGCTACACTAGCTTGCCATGGTACCCAGATTGGTGCTAGTTAGTTACACTATAGTTTCACATGGTAGCTTTCCATTATTCCCTGAAGTTAAAGAGGTGGTGGCTGAGATCTCCCCCTGTGAAGTAGAGCAACCCTTCAAGACCCTAATACGATCATTAATGGTATCTATGTATTTCAGTGTGCCGTCTTCAGCTGTGGTGATCTCTTTTGTGTTACTATGGCACTATTTGTTCACAACTTTGCTTTAAAGGCTAACATTAGCAACCCATGGCTCTTACCCTGCAAGTGCCTCTGAAAAGTCTCTACCTGGATGTTCATTTAGCCCAAACAGCTCAACACGTGTTTGGACTGACCTCTGTGGAGCACTTTGCTCTTCAGCAGATGAAGGTTTTACCAAACTGGATGGTGACACACAGCTTATAGCTTCCTCCATGTTGGACAGTTTGTTATTGGTTCAATAATGGTTTAATTAAGGTGGAGTTTGTGTCTGATTACCCGGGATGACAAATGGGATGTTGGAATGTGATGCTGTCATATTGTCTTTCATCGACGCCCATCAACTCTCTACAGAAACAACTGTGTCAATCATTCCCAGGACCGGCACATCCCGGCGGTGGTACCGTGACTTCTTGTGTTTTAGTCAGTTGACACACGTCAAATGTAAGTTATGTTATAATTCATGACAGTCAAGTTAAAATAACCTGTTTCTCTGTCTGTGTGCAGGTTTGCATCTGATTGAAGTGTTGTTCGATGAAGTCTCGGTGCCAAAGAGTCCATTCAGGGTGTCGGTGACTGAGGGTTGTGATCCCAGTCGGGTCCGAGCCTACGGTCCAGGCCTGGAGGAAGGACTGGTTAACAAACCAAACCGCTTCACTGTTGAGACCAGGTGATTTTACATGGAACATGCTTGGATTACTATCAGACAAGAATGTTTTGTCTTCGATTCAGTCCATCCAAACCTCCTTCTTATCCCCCTCTGCCCGGTCTCTTCCTCAGAGGTGCTGGCACCGGAGGTCTTGGCCTGGCCATTGAAGGTCCATCAGAGGCGAAGATGTCATGTAAGGACAACAAAGATGGCAGCTGCAGCGTGGAGTACATCCCCTTCACTCCCGGAGAGTACGACGTCAACATCACCTTCGGAGGCCTTCCTATCCCGGGTGATGATTCAAACTGATCCGTCCAGTGTTTATGAAAGAAAGATACGGAGATGACTTATTCCTTCCACTTCTCTTTGTGTTGCAGGAAGCCCATTTCGGGTTCCAGTGCGAGAGCTGGTTGATCCAAGTAAAGTGAAGTGTTCAGGTCCCGGCCTGGGAAGTGGAGTCCGAGCCCACGTCCCTCAGACCTTCACTGTAGACAACAGCAAGGCTGGGGTGGCCCCCCTAGCGGTCCAGCTGTATGGGCCCACAGGTAAAACCCTGAACACAACCCTGATTCGTCTTCACTTTCTTTCATGGACTTCTCTCAGCTGGGGGTTGGATTTATGAAGGATGCTTTCAAACTGGGAGTTTAGTGTGAATCCATGATGCTGTTGAACCTGATTCCTACCTTCCTCAGTGCCTCAGTCTCTGAGGACCAGATGAAACTATGACTAGAACATCTTGATTTCTAATCGACCTGCTATTTCCTTGATGTCCGTTTGGTGTGTCTGGATCCTTCAAGTCTGAACTCAGTCTTGTTCTAACAGCAGGTAGAACTCATTTTGATATTCTCTCCTCTCTTCAGGTGTGGCTGAACCAATCAGCATCAAGGACAACGGTGACGGTACTCACACCGTCAACTACACTCCTGCCAATGATGGCCCGTACACGGTGTGTGTGAAGTACGCCGACCAGGAGGTCCCTCGCAGGTCAGTACAGAGGAGATCCGAACAAGAAGACTTCCTCATGTTTCCTCACTTCTCCTGGTTTGAGTTTTACCCTTCAAACTGTCTCCTCTCAGTCCTTTTAAGATCAAAACGTTACCGGCTCATGATGCCAGTAAAGTTCGAGCCAGCGGTCCAGGTCTGAATGCATCCGGAGTGCCGGCCAGTCTGCCGGTCGAGTTCACCATCGATGCCCGAGATGCCGGAGAGGGACTGCTCACGGTTCAGATACTGGTGAGTGACGGCTTCCTGTCTGGTTCTGGAGGTAATCGTGGCTGAGAAAGACCCGGGTTTCTCCTAGGAGGGTACCCGTGAACCAGCTCGGTACTGTCGGTAACTTCTTCATTCTTGTACATGTAGAAAACTACAGATAAGTTGAATTCAAACAGGAATCAGTTTGTGATCACAGGCTTCAGATTTATGTGATCAGGACTGGATGTGATCTGTAATGTTCTGTCAGCTGCACTCTGCTGATAACCTGTTTGTTTTAACCCTGATTCAAACGGTCCATGTGACGTCCTGTTCTTCCTGCTGGGCTCGTTCCTGTTGCTGCAGGGTCCGGATGGATGCAGGCGTGAGGCCTCTGTGTTTGTGGAGGACTGGGGCAGGAGGGTGTGGGAGTCACATATAGTAAAGAAAACCATCCCCTTCAGTATTCATAAGAGAGGCTGTGTAAGGCCTGAGCCCTCCGTCACCTCCTCCGTCACCTCCTCCGTCACCTCCTCCCCCGACTAATTCTGAATCATTGTGTCCTTGTTGTAAATTCAGCATTAAATCAGAAGCTGAAGTTGTTTGTCTCCTTGTAAAAAGTGTCTGTTTGTGGCAGCATGTCTGGACCAGCCTGTCTGCTTCTGTGTCTAAAGTGCTAAAGTCTTACCTGCCAACATTGATCAGCTGTTTGAACACACTGTTTACACTGATTTCACCATTTACACTCCATTTATGAAAGAAGAAACATGTTATTGATCTAAACATGTCACATGTTACAAAGACACTAAACAGGAACAATATAGGCTACTTATTTGTCCCCGTGGAGAAAGTCCCCAGACTCCCTTAACAAATGTGTCAGTTTAGTGAGTTGTTGAGTTGGCGACACTTTATAAACTC
>OMLP01028656.1:0-17216 GCA_900302685.1 Spondyliosoma cantharus | reverse complement strand
CGGGCTCAGCGCCAGCGAGCGCTCAGCCATCTCCAACGACTCCTCACAGGTGAGAGCGGCGGTGCGATTCATCATCACAGGTAATAGATAGCGGCGTCGCATGCCAGCCACATCTCAGTGAGACGCAGCGAGCTAACATGGTACAGGCAGGACCCCCCCCTCCGCGCGCTCATCTCCTGGGAGTTTTTCCTCCTACTTGTGTTGTCTCTTGTTTTCAGAGCGCCGAGCGCGAGGCCCGGAACACGCCTGCAGCAAACAACGAGGGGGCTTGTTAGCATAGAATCCCACTGCTGACTTCATTAATCACTAGAGAGGGAACAAGGATATGGAGAGGGAATATTGACATGGATGGATGGATCCAAAGGGGCTTTTTCTCTCTTTCCTCAACCCTTACTGTATGTGCGGGCCCACATTTGAAGTAAATATTCAGTGTTTATTACCCGCCCTCCCTGCTGTTTCCCATCGCTTGAATTTTCTGTTACGGCCAATGAGGCCGCGTTCAAATTGGGCACACCAAAATTGCCTTTTCCTTCTCCTGAATAAACAGAATATTGCTTTGGGGCCACGGCTGAATCTCACACGTATCACGGAACATAGTGGGGTGGATGTCACTACCTCTCTAAAAATATCAACATCATGGGCGTCTTTTCAGGGAAAAGCAAAGGAAACTTCTTTCATTCTTGTGAGCTTGGTTTGGTAACAAGAATTCCCCCAAGGGTGAATTTAAGCCCGGGCCAAAGTCAGGTCATCCATTGGCTCAGCGAATGGTTCATTGAATTGGAGTTTGTTTTAATTGCTGTGATTAGAGCGGCTAATGTGATTCGGTGAATTGCACGTTTTTTCATTTGTACAGTCGGAGCTCTCGCCTTGAGCCGAGGACACGAGAGTCATTACGGGTGCAAACCGCTGTTGTTCTTTCTGCTTGATTAAGTCAATGATTGAGTGACTTATAAGCATCACATGCATTTTTAACGATGACATGAGACATATAAGTACAATTATGAAGTTAAATCATCCATATAGTCGAATGGGAGGCTGGAAATGATTGTCGTTGTTTCTTGTTTCCGCAGACCAAGCCAACGAGCGAATCAGCGGTGAGCAGCACGGGAGACCCGATGCATCACAAACGCTCCAAAATGAAACCAGAGGAAGAGTTGCCGAGCCCGGGCGCAGTGAGCGTACAGGTGAGGATCGTCTACATTTCTCCGAAACAATAAAATATACATACTGGCTTTGGGGGACATGCTTGTGCTATCTGGCAACATTCTGGTCTGCAAATCCCAGAATTCACCAGCTATTTTTAGATATTTATAGGAATCCCATATAACGGCTGGTCACCTGCCAAAGCGGCGGCAACAATAGACAAGCTTAGCAGCCCCCGATGGTATTCATGCACCTGCGTTTGGCTGTTTGTCGGTGTTGGTTTCCCACCCTGCTCTTATCAGTCGTTGTTTTCCCAAGCGACAAAAAACAATTCATCGATCTTTGGGGGGGGAGACCAGAAAGGAAATTGTTTTTGCTTTTGTTTAATCAAAAAAATGTTTAAGTGGCTGGAGAAATAAAAGAGAAATGTGATAACAGCGAGGGGTTTTGCATCTGTAGGGGAAAAAAAGTCATGAGAGTCAATATTCAGCCTGAGGCGTGTGGATGGTGGTGGAAGCACAGGCTCCTCCTGAATTAGCCCACACCAACGCTCAGACGGTGACAGTGAAATATGTCTGGGCTAATAGAGCAACCTACGGCAGGAAAAGGGGGTTAGATTCCTCAAATACTCGCCCCGGTCCTGTCGTATAACAACCCCCCGAACACAGAGCGGGGCTTTCAGCGCTACATTTCCGCTCTCCGCACTTTCCTCCCTGGCGGACAAACAAGGCCAGATTCACAGGGGCGCTGTGGCTCAGACCTGTAACCAAATCCTTTTTGTGCTGCGCCTTTCATGTGAACCAGTTAAAAAAAATTACTTCTCAGACAGATTTGGATGGACTGATGTTGGGGAAAGGCAGTTCCTGAAGCTTTTATTACTTGTATGAACCGTCTGCCTGGTATTAAAGGGGCAGTTCACCCCGAAAAAACAAAAAAATATTATTTTTTTTTATCTTACCTGCAGTGCTGTTTATCCATCTACAATGTTTTTGTGTGAGTTCACGATGTCGGCCTTCTGCCGAATATAATAAAACTCGATGGCACTCAACAGCAATGTGTCCTTCCATAAACAATGACCCGGCTACCCGCGATAATCCACATTGTCGTTGTTGTGAGCAGTTTCATGTAGGAACTATTTTCTCTCCACCGAGCTTCACCTACCAACCATGTCACTGTGGAAACGGAGGCGAGGTAACTAAGCCAGCTAACGTTACAGCTTAGCCAAAGAAGACACCATTAATGATTACGTCCGTGAGTAGATAATAGTTCTAGTAATAGAAATAGTTCATACATGAAAGGTCTGTAGACAATCTTGACTAACAAAACAATCGAGATGGATTAAAAAGTACTACAGGTAGGAGGTAACCTGTAATTTAACTGTCCGTTTAAGTCAATTTCGGAACTATATCCATGAAATTGTTTTGTCTTGAACTGGACCTTTCTCTTGTTTCCTCAGGACCACCCTGACGGGATGACCCTGGTGAAGGAGGAAGGGGACAAAGATGAGAGCAAACAGGAACCGGAGGTGGTTTACGAGACAAACTGCCACTGGGAGAACTGCTGCCGCGAGTTTGACACACAGGAGCAGCTCGTACAAGTGAGCGGCGCACACGCGCATATTTCGATTTTTGGCATTGGTACTTTTACTTCAGCACAAGATCTGTTAACTTCTTCCATCTCTGCACATTTTAAATCCAGACATCCTGTAACGGTATGTCAGTAAGTTGTGCACAAAAAGGAGCAAGAAAGGCGAAAAAAAAAAACTGTGAATCGAGTTTAGCTTTGAAGCGGACGGTTTGCGTGTCAGTGTTCCCACCTAACCCCACTCGTTCTCCAGGTCCAGAGTGGGGAAACATTGTGTTTATAGCTGTAAAAGTGTCTGAAGTCTTACGTAAAGAGCTTTTCCCCGGTGCAGCTACACCGCCTTTCTGGTTTTGTATGCCGTGAGAGTTCCCAGTGTTTCTTTCCTCAAGCTTAGCAGATCCCAGCAACATCAAGCTGCAGCTGTACTATTCCGCACAGCGCCTCGTATCAGGCCGCAAACCCCCGCCTGCGAGCCTGTGCAGCAGCAGCAACAACACAGAGTCGGAGCCGGAGCTGCAGGCATTGACTGATACTGCTGCTGGATTCCTGATTGGATCCGGGGACGGTGGTAATGGGCTCAAAAAGCTGGAGAGCACATCTCGCAGCTGAACAGGGGCTAACTGATTTGGCGGGTTAAGCCTTCCCAGAGTCAGGACGTGAGCTTTGTGTACAGCACTGGACCGGCCCTCCTCCTCCTCCCCGCCTGTTATCAGAACTCTCACACAGCACCGGGGAGATGGATGGCTCTCATCGCATTGCGCCCCGAGGGTTCACCGTTAAGCTAAATATTAATGACATTATGGTCGTGTCGCCCCCACGCTGACGCTATTAGCTCTGCCGCTGTGAACCTCTCACCCATCATCCGGCTGAGAGAAAGTTGGGGAAGTGCGGTGAAAATACACCGATATGATGAAGAAGGGGTCGCTGGAGTGCACACACACACATGAAACACACATCAGCGCACATCTGATAGAAAGATCCTCGGCTCTCCACAGCTGTCTATTCGCCGTCTTGACATTGCAATCCTCAGCCGCGGTGGTAACCCCTATCTATAATTGATATCCTCAGCGCGGAATGGGGCTGCCTCCCGTGTTTGAAGGGCTCGGCTCAAAGGTTGAGCGTCTTGACAACTTCTTGCCCCTGTTTCAGGGGGCGGGATGAGTTAAGGTGGTTGGAGAGGAGGAAAAAAAGGGGGAGGACGGCTTCCTTAATGGTGGAAAAAGCTCGCTCTCATCCTCCCCCTACTGTAGTCACCCCAGGTGGCCATCTGAGCAAAACAATGTCCTCTCATTCCTCCACAACCTTGCCAAGCTGCACTTATTATCAGATTGCCGTGTAGACAGACACCCAGCAAATCCTTATTAGTTTTCCATTTTTTTTTTTGTTTTTCCCCATCTCGGAATTGTTTTTTTTCTTCTTCTTCTGATATTGCATTTTATTTCTCATTTTCTATGCACGCGCAGATATGCAGAGAGATGCCAATAAAAGTCTTCGCCTACAGAATCCCTGCCCTCTAATTCAGCAGAGCGGACGGGAAAATGCTCTTATCTCAGCCGCGCCCCCCACCCCCTCTCAGTAATAGGATAAGTACAGTATTTGGACCACAGTGGCACTCCTCGCACACTGGGAGGGGTTCGGGGGGGCTGGTGGTGGGGGGATTTCCATCTAACTAAACAATGGAGCGTCCCTTCCCCCTGTACTTGTCTTCTGAAATGGCTTTAGGGGGAAAAAGATGATGAGAAAAAAATAGCAGTTTCTCCTTGGATTTAACCAATTTAACTACTCTGTTGAGTTTACGCACGGATCCGTATTCTGGCAGTTTTTTTAAAAAACGTGCTCAAAAAATGACGCGTCTACGTCACGAAAACGAATGTTTTTGTGAAGTGCCGAGAGTCTGCGCCGATTCAAATGTTTCCCTTTGTTGGCCTAATTTTAGAAACTAAGCCTCCACACCACCCTCGTCGCTTTCCACCTTGTTCAAAAGCACTCCTGCCGCGCTCTTCATGCATATTTTTTTTACCCTCTCCAACGAGCCCTCACCATGACAAGCCACGGCGTTCCTTTATCATCCGCGTTTAAGCGCTCTCGGTGCCGCCGATAAGATAAACATCAGATCTGTGCAATTTAGCTCACTTATCTGGCCTACCCAGTCAGCAAAAGCGAGGCGGGTGTCAATTTTAGTTTGCCGTATTTATTTCATTTATTACATTTCGACTCTCTATACCTCCTCCATCTCCCTCTCTCTGCTCGGCTCGCCGTTCTTTTGCTTCCCTCGTTTCTTTTTTTTTTTTTTGATTTTGATTTTGGGCACAAACCTCTCCCTCCACTCGTTTTCTCTTTCATTTTCCCCTCCCTCCCCTCTTTCCCCTCGGAGGGAGTACTTTTTAAAGATAAGGCCTGGTGGCTTCTTTAATGTCTCTCTTGAAGTGGGCTTTTTTCACTCCGTTTTGTCGCCGGAGATGCCAACCCCACACTCCCATAATTCCCTAATATGGCCCTGCTCAACAATCTTTTATTATTTTCTCACGGATCTATTACTGATACTTCACCACAGAGAAATCTACAAGGGGGCTATTTATTTTCAGTGCACTTGTTTGAGGAAAAAAATGTATGTAAGCATTTTCTTTCCTCTGTGTGGCAAGGCAGTTTTTTAGTAGAGAGTCAAGTGTGCCCCTATGAAATGTTATCAGATTTGGATCAGCATGAAAGTTGATTTTTTGCGTTTGATCTTTGCGTAATTCTTCACATTCTTTGTTAAAATTTACTTTTTTGAGGTCATCTGCTGTAGCTACTGATGGTCTCTCAACTAAAATAAAATGAAATACGTAAGTAGCGTATGATCATTGGAATCTTAAGTGTTTACAAACCACCATTGTTGATGAAAGCGTCACTCACGTAGAAATGTCCGTGGACGTTTAGTGACATTCGCCAGCTTCCTTGCTCAATCTTTGACTCTCTGCTAGAAGTCATAGCAACAGGCGACCAAATAAAGTACACTGTTCAAATTCAGACACAACAGCAGTCAGGTTAAGAAACAAAAAAAAGCAAGCTTTAATCATGTGAGCTGTACAGGTGAACACAGAAAAGGGGCGGAAAAAAAGAGATAAAGACAGGAAGTGGAAAACCACATGAGGATATAACTACAAAATAAAACAGGAAATATCTAAACGGAAAACCATGACACCGTTTCCTTGTACAACCCAACAAAATATATATGTTCTTGTCATTTTTAGACTTTTGAATGCAGAAATCTAACATATTATGTATTTAGGAATTCAGGTTTCTGTACTTTGATCGTGGGCCTACTAACAGACTCATTTTCAAGGTTGTTTTAGACTTTATATGGGGGGTTGTCTGATGGGGTTTGGTGGTCTGTATGTGTGTGTTCCCACAGCTCATCGGGCCTACCGTTCTGTTCCAGGTCACCTACATAGGTGGCGCTGTGATGTCCTTGTTCTTAGATGGGGAGCTGGCTCTCTCTGTGTGCAGCCTTGTTGAGGCGGCTGCTGCGCGCCTCCCCGGTGTTAAAGGGAGATAAACGCGGGCGCAGTCTGAAGCCAGCCCCCCTCCCTGGCTGCTGGCGCAGGCTTTTAATTGGTAAAATGCAGATTTTTTTTGATCAGGAGAAGGATTAGGCCCCTTATCTGTCAAGAGTATCTTACTCTAAGATGAAAAGACTGCGCTGAATTACACATGCCAATTCTAGCTCCCTGCCCCCTGCTCGCTCACTCACTTAACGCTCGTCCTCCCGCCTTCCTTCACTCGCTAAATTTTCCCCCTTTTTTCTATGTCCTCCCTCCTCCTTTTCCCTCCCTTCTTTGCCTTTTTCATGCTCCTTTTTCCCCACTCTCTTTACACAAAGCACTTCAGCGACTGACATCACAAAAGAGCATATGATTTATTAGGCGGTGTTTGATAAAGCTAAACGGTGTTGCGGGTCCCACAGCTTAGTGAAATTGCCTTGTAAACAGGCCCTCTTTTCATGCACGCTTGCATTCTAATGCATGAGGCCTGTGTCCCAGAGAGAGTTTGATAAGGAGACATGGAGATGGATACTGAAGTGGGCAAAATGCTGGGAAATAAATAGCAAAAGTAATGTGTGTAGAGACGGGGCATTTGCATTGAGGGAAGGTATATCATTTTAAATCGGAGGCTGTTATTTTGTATTTTTTAGAAAATATAAAAAACTTTCTTGTTTGGTTATGGATGTTCTTGCGATGCACCCAAAGCAGCAGGGGTCTGGACCAGGTAAACAGTGTCGGCACCTGTATATATATATATATATATGTGTGTGTGTGTGTGTGTGTGAACCTCTCATACGTCACAGACGGCTTCAGTGTCCCCTGTGTCCGTGTCCCTTGCGCTCCCTGTCGAGCGACTCCCTCCTAAATCCATCTTGGTGGCGTTTTTACAGTTGTTGGCCGATAAGCTGGCAGGGGGAAGATGAATAACCTGCCGTGCCACTGCTATCAGCACCTGTTTGTCGATTTAGCCGGCCAACGGGGCCTGTCTGCTCAGCATGGAGATTATTGATTCAATAAGAATTGCCATTAGATCATGCCATTAGGTTTCTCGGCGGCCCCCTCTTCCCGTGCTGTCTGTCCCCCTCTCTGTCAGCTCCGAGGCTCATGCATCACGCCCGTCAACGACCTCCTTCATTTGTACAAACAGGCCGCGAGTGTGTATCCGTCTGTGTGTGCATTTACTCGTGTCGTGCCAGCCACCCGCGTGATCCAACACCATGGAGGCTCTCCCATCGCTCTCGGCCGGGGGATATTGAATGGTGGTCACAACAGACCGATGGCTTGCCACAGGGATTCCCTCACGGAGAGAAAGAAAAAGAGAAGACGAGTCAGGTTTTCCGAGGCTCTGACCAAGACGGGGGAGGAGATCAATCTTGGGGAAACTTCACTAACGTCTGTGGTCATCCAGTCCCCAATCATTTTCCGCGGAATTAGTCTTGTTTTGTCACTTTGAAATTAAAAAGTGTCAAGTGAGAATAATGGAGGTCCCTTGCGGATATATTAGTGTCAATTTCATTCTTTGCCTGCGCTGTCGCACCCCGCTGTTACTGCGCTGACTCATTTTTCGATGCTCCTCCTTTGCTGGTAAGTGAGCGCAGCGGTTATGTAGCAAGAAGAGACTCGGGGTCAAGAGATTGAAAAAAAAAAAAAAGGCCGGTTCATGGTGGGTGTCATGCTCATGATCTGGCCAGTGGGCAGGGCACTCTGAAGGTACAAAGATGCCATTGTCAGAGCGGTGTCATGCCTGGAGGGGAACTGACCCTGGATGCTTTATTTGCTCTGGTTCTGCATTTTTATTGCTCGACAATCTTGCGCGTAAATGCTCAAAGAGAGCACGTTTTCCCCAGACAATTAAGAGCATTCAAGTCTCTATTTATGTCCCTTCCTTCTCCTCTGTTGCCAGCCGTCCCTCTTCATTCAGCCCCAAGGTAAAAAGACTCCTCTCCGCTGCTCAGGAATGTAATAATACTGGTTTCTTTTGGTCAGGATATTGTGTCTGTCTCCCTGGATTTAAATTGCTCCCGGAAAGGCACTTCAGAGGCCACCACAGTGTTGTCTCTGAAAGAGAGCCAGATGTTGACTATGTCCCCAGAGGGTCTGCATGGCTTTTTCTCTCCTTGCCGCCTTCATTCCTCTGTAACATCCACCATTTACCCCTTTTTACAAGATGGTTAGTGAGAAAGGGGGAAGAAAATAGGAAGAGAGCGCTGGATTGAACTAGAGAAAGGTGGCGCACACAGATATAATGCTTGGCTGGAGTTGTAAAGCCCTCGCATTTCAGATGCCTTGACTGAACTTTTGATTTCTCCTCACCACCCTCCCACCTCCCCTGCCTCCTAAGCCTCAGATTGGAAGTTGCCACGGCAGCACAACTGTCAGCACTTGTCATGGAGGGGCGAGGGCCCCAGTGTGATGCGAAGTGACAGGGTTTTATTTGAAAATCCTGTTCAGATCGGACACTCAGACTCACAAAGTCTGCCTTTTTTTCCCCCCCAGTGTTTGTGCAGAGAAAGAGAAAGGAGAAAAAAAAGGAAAGGAAGAGTTAAATGAAATGAGATGGAAGAAATTAAACAGAGAAGGTACCACATAAAAAGAAATGGAAAACTGTAATTGAGACAATGTTAAATTTGCCTCCTCAAGCTGAACAACAAATAAATTCTAGGCAAAATAACCCTGCACTTAGTCCTTACTTCTTTCTTTCTGATGGCTTTGATTAAAGTTCTGTCGTCTTCTTTCCTAGCACATCAATAATGACCACATCCACGGGGAGAAGAAGGAGTTTGTGTGTCGATGGGAGGAATGCTCTCGAGAGCAGAAGCCATTCAAGGCGCAGTACATGCTGGTGGTCCACATGCGGAGGCATACTGGGGAAAAGCCCCACAAGTGCACAGTAAGAATACAGCTATTAGCTCAGTTGACTACATTTCTTTGCAGATGAAATGTTGTTTTACATGTAAGATTCAGGCTGTTTGCATAATGTCCTCTTCCTCGTCTTTGTCTTCCCATAGTTTGAGGGCTGTGCCAAGGCCTACTCTCGTCTGGAAAACCTTAAGACTCACTTACGATCCCACACTGGAGAGAAACCGTATGTGTGTGAACATGAAGGCTGCAACAAGGCCTTTTCCAACGCGTCAGATCGAGCGAAACATCAGAATCGCACGCACTCAAATGAGGTTGGGGCAAATATAATTTCAGGCAGTTATGTTGTTCAAATGTTTACGAGATGGTACTCACACCTTATCTTCTCTTTTCATGTCTAGAAACCGTATGTGTGTAAAATCCCAGGCTGCACGAAACGCTACACAGACCCAAGCTCCTTACGCAAGCACGTGAAGACGGTGCACGGGCCGGAGGCGCACGTCACCAAGAAGCAGCGTGGAGATTACCCGCGCCCTCCGCCTCAACCTCGGGAGCCTGGGAGCAATGGTCAGGGCCGGTCGCCAGGGCAGCTGCCCCTGGGTGGGTATACGGACCAAAGGGAGTACAACCATGCTACCTCAAAACAGGACGAATGTCTGCAGGTCAAGTCCATCAAGACAGAGAAGCCCATGGTGAGACTCTGAGATTTTTCTGACACTCACAACTTTAACATTGATTCTTTTCTAATACTATTAATTCCTTTACTTTAACATAACTTCAACATCTAGTTTTAAGGTTTCTGTGTGATTTAACATTGAAATGGGGGCATGCGCATTTAATCTTGAAGTCTTCTAACGAGTAAACCTTTTCTTCTATCCAATGCTTCGGCATTTCTCTCCTTCCCTTTCTAAGGACAGTGGGTAATCAGGTGAGATGGGTATCCCTTCATCTTGCATTTGTGAAATATTCTTTCCAACTCTCAACTTTTACTTTTCTTATTCATCGTTTTATGTCTGGTGGACATTTTGTCATCCCATCACAACTGTTTGACTTGACTTTCACCCTAAACACGCCAGATTGTCATTGTAGGTTTCCCCCACCCCACAAATTCATAAAAAGTTTATTCTTCCCATTTCATTGTAAAATACTTTTGGCTTTTGGTCAGAACTGTGAGGACATTGGAAGTTTGTCTGATACTGTCCAGAGCTTCACTGTGCAGCCAAATTCATTCACACAGTAAACAAGATGAATGCCCTCTAAACTCTGCTGACACTTGATGCCAAAAAAGTAATTCCATTATTCCTCAGTGCAACATAGTCCCTAAAATTCAGTAAACAACCTAATTACGCAGTGGCCTGTCTCATAAGAGACCTTTATCCTATTTGCCTATCCCCTGAAAACAACCCAAAAATGATTCTCTTTAAAAATGTGTTTTGTTTGTGTGTGTTGGATCACAGGGGAAGGCATTACTCATGCCCCAATAATGCAGAAAACATTCTCTTCCAAACAACTTTTTTCTACAAGAATAAATGCAGAGATTGGTTCTCTTAGTCGAAGAACCAGCTCAAAGTGCAAGGAGATGATATTGTGAACACACATTCATGAATAATTATCATTGTCTTGTGACATTGGAATTAGGATTAGGGTTAGAAACTTGATAATCATCCGCTCTTCTTCCTCTTCTACCCTGTTCTGTGTCTATCAGACGTCTCAGCCAAGCCCTGGCGGTCAGTCTACATGCAGCAGTGACCAGTCCCCAATCAGCTTCTATCCCAGCAGTGGAGTCCAGCTTGCTGTGAGCGCCGGACGCTCGCCAGGGGAGGGGCTGGAGGAGAACGAGGAGAAAGAGGAAAATGACGAGGAGGCCGACGAGGAGTGTGAGGGTGAGCCAGCCCCCATCATGGACTCCACAGTCTCCACGGCAACCACAGCCATGCTGACCCTGCAGGCAAGGCGAAGTGTTGGCCGCCCTGTGCGCTGGATGGAGCACATCAAGATGGAGAGGTTGAAGCAGGTGAATGGCGCGCTGCCCAGACTGGGGCCCCTGTCCCCTACACCGCCCCCAAAAGGTTCCACACTACCCAACATCCTGGGGAAGGGTAAGAAAAACTTTTTTAACTTTCTAAAGTTTTTTATGTAGTATGTAGTATCCTTATTTTGACATGTGGTTGAGCTCAGGCGGGCAATTTACAGTGAATAAGCACCGAATTAAAACATCACACACACTGTGAGAAATAGATTATCCTGGATTCCATCTTGCCCATTTTGGCTGAAGCATTCGGGCAAAACAAATGCTTAAAATGTACAGTTCCGCTGTAAAATGGTATCAAAACCATATCAAGTCGAATATCATATCAGGGAAAATAGCATGTAACAACATTTCATGGCCAAGTGCTGCTTGTTGTCTGTGGAAACATCTGTTTGAGAGATCTCTCCACACTTAACCTCAACTTATTTGGCTGTTTCTCATCTTTCTGTAACCTCCCTTTTACAACACAATTTTCTTGTTCTCGCTATCTGTGTCAAAACTTTACACATTCTTTTTCCCCTCTCTGTTTCTCCCCAGGATCCTGTCTGGGCAGGCAGTGGGGGGTGTCTGCTCCTCAGCCACCTGTTCATGCTGAGCTGAGCAGCACAGAGCTAACAGTGCTTAATCTGCTCCGAGACCGGCGTGACAGCAGTGGCAGCGCCACCAGTTCAGCCTACCTGAGCAGCAGTCGGCGCTCCTCAGGCATCTCTCCCTGCTTCTCCAGTCGACGCTCCAGCCAGGCTTCCCAGAGTGAGGGTACGATGGCAGCCTCCCACCACCGCCGCCTCCACAACCTTAGCTCCACCGACTCCTATGACCCTATTTCTACTGATGCCTCCCGCCGGTCCAGCGAGGCAAGCCACTACGGAGGTGGCACAGGAGGAGGGGGTGGAGGGATACTCTCAGGTGGGGGCTGTGGTGGTGTAGGGGGAGTCGGTATAGGAGGTGGAGGGGGGTCACGAGGGATGCTCAATTTAACCCCAGCGCAACACTACCACCTGAAAGCCAAGTACGCGGCAGCAACTGGCGGCCCACCTCCCACACCTCTACCCAACATGGAGCGCATGAGCTTGAAGACTCGCATGGCCATGATGGATGAGGGCGGTAGCAACCACTCTTTGCCACCTCTAGTCAGGCCACATTGCTGCAGTGATAGCACCAACGGGTACACCAATGGGTATATGGGGCATGCAGGTTACAGGAGGAGGGTCCTCTACCCTGGTGAGGGACCACTGAATGGCAACCGGAGGGCCAGTGATCCAATTCGGACACAGGCTTCTGATATGTGCAGTCTGCCTCCAGTGCAACGCTTCAACAGCCTTAACAACCTCCACCCTCTTCCACCTCTGTCTCATCAGTCTACACCTGAAACGCGCAACTTTAGCTTACAGAACTACACACGCTCAGAGGGCAACCTGCAGAGAGGCTTGCAGCACTCACCGTACACCCCTAGCATCGCAGAACACGCAGCCTTAGAAGCCCTGGCCATGGAGGATGATGGGGAGGCTTGCCTGTTGCTTGGGGATGAGGATATGCTACCAGATGACCTGGTGCAGTATCTCCACTCCCAGGTTCAGGTGGACGGTGGCTCCTACATGCACATTGAGGACCAATTAGCATCTAGCCAAAGGGACACCTCCAATCCATCAATGGAGCAAATAGACCAGATCCAGACTTCAGGGTTGAATATGGCCTTCCCTGGGTCCCACAGTCTCCAGAACAACCCGATAGGAGAGCGGAAGAGCCCTAGTAAGCTTCCCATCCAGTGGAATGAAGTGAGCTCGGGGAGTGCTGACAGGTCTCCTCAGAGGGAACTAAACCACCAGACACAGTGTGGAAGGTGGTCGGGCTCGGAACACGGACCTGTATCTGCACCTTTTGGCAGGTTTGGAAACATGGTGGTTCAGCAACAAGTGCCCCATGATTTCCAGAACAATTGTGCGCAGGCTAATCAGTCTCAAAGTGCTTGCTGTGTCAACCCTGCGGTGAAGCTAGAAACATCGCCTAACTCCTGCATGGAGATGAGAGGTACTGGTCACAACTCTACAAACGTCTTCGGAAGGTCGAACTTCTCACAGATCAACGATGGGCCTCTTCCGCAGGGCTTCAAACAGATGGCCTCCAATGGACCTCAAAAACAGAGCCACTTCCAGCAGAACCACAACAGTAGCACCTCTTGCCAGGTTGGGAACAACCTACTTCTTAGCAGGGTCTCTATGGACAACCTACCCAGCCTCTCCCAGGGAACTGCTCTCCATCACAATCGGCAGGTCCATGCCCCTCGTCCACCAATCAACAGTTACAGGAACTTAGTCAGGACCCAGCAGTACCTCAATCCCGAGAACTCCAGTGAAATCCAGACTAGTCTCAACCAGCAGCAACAACTGCAGAGAAGTGGGGACCAATGTTCCCTTGCGCATCAGGTATCTGGGCTGAAACTGGAGGCCCCAGACCATGGATACTTAGAGCAGGGCTTCAGTGACTGCCTCGCTTATGAACCAGCAGATCACAAGGCCTCCGCGTTTCCTGTCCTGAAAGACCAGTGCTTACTGGACTCCATGGCTGAGTCTGTGGGACAAGGAGGTGGCGGTGGCAGTGGGAACTCGGTTGCCCTTCTTTCCCCTGGCGCAGACCAGGTGACCAGCACAGTGGACGGCAATGTGCCTGTTATATTAGATGAGGGGGTCAGTCTGGACTTTGGTGTCATGCTGGAGGATGGCTTCGACCAGGGTAGCCTGGTCTCAGGGGTGTTGAGTCCTTCCATCTTCCAGGGTCTGTCCAGGACCTCATCACGCCTGACCACCCCTCGAGCATCCGCGGCCTTCCACAGTGTGGCGCCTGGCCTGAACAACATGGCGATCGGGGACATGAGCTCTCTCCTCACCACACTTGCTGAGGAGAGCAAGTTCCTGGCTATCATGCAGTAGCTGCTCTCTCTCTCTCAGCTTTCTCCTCCCTTAGGAAAAATGGAAAAAAGGAAGAGAAAAACTCTGGTGTATGTGAAGATTAAGACCAAAGTGGCAATTATGAGAACTTTATTATGTACTTAAAAGTGTTGTGGAACAGGCAGTTGCCAAATCCCATTTATTTTGTAAAAATGTCATCCCACACAGAAATGGGATGTGTCAAAATTATGTATAGATAAATAGTTATATTCCTTTTCTGGAATGTAGGCTATTTTTGGAAGCTCTTCTCTTTGTATTACTATGTGATGGTGAGCAGAACCTCACTTGTTTAAAACAGTATTCTGTGTATTGTCACTGTTTTGCTGTACACACTGATGGTAAAAATGCATGTATTCAAGGTTAAACATGAACACTGTCTATATAAGTACATAGACTAGCCCATGTGCCAAGTATTTACCATTCTGATCGCACAGGTACAACGTCGCTAAATCCACTCTCATCACAGCAGGTCAGACGTGGGTCGTTAATTTAACGAGCCCTGATGGTAACTTTATATGATAAGTTTTAATAAGTGGTGTATTTACATTTGTTGTCATCTTGTTTGTACGTTCCTTTTGTGAATCTGTAAATGTTTCAGTGCTTCTACCAAGTTTTACCAAGTGGTGTTTTTGTCAAGAGTTACTGCGGTATGGTATCGAGTCCGAAAAAACGGACACATCCAAGTCTTCAAGGCACCGTAGATAGTCGTCTACTTGATAGTTAGTCTGCTAAGGTACTCACAAGTGTATATAACAGTGTTTTTTATATTCTGTTTGTGATAATCTTGATTATTGACGTTGGATTGCACGGTTGCTCGGAGCTGATATGAACATGGACATTTTTCTCCTTGATGATCAAAGGTCCCATTCGGTGCTTTACATATGCTTACATAAATAGATATGAGTGCTTCATGTTTTGAATCTGTCTTAATGACCAACAGTGGTCCACAGCACATGAACTTCCCTCTCATGATGATAAATGCTGTAAGGTGACGTGTTTTTGTTTCATAGGAAAATCATCCGTATTGTTTTTCTCCAAAGCTCTTAAATTCAGAATGTGTACTGCCATCAAGTATTGCAGTGACTTTGTCAACAGTGTTAGTATTGCCTTGCAGTCTTATGTGACTGAACACAGAATATCGAGTAGTTTACCTTTTATTCAGCGTCAAAGCAATGAGGTACAAATTGTTTTATTGTTCTTTGGTACTTTTGTCATTTTTGTAGCCGTGCATTGATGGTGTTTTTTTTGTTTTGTTTTTTTTTTGTTTTCTTTGGTCAAAAAAGTAGAAATCATTTCCTTTGAAGGAGGGAAATTACATTGAGGTATGTGCCTTATAAGTATCTGCCTGTCGGTAAAGAGAAAGATCACTGCCAATCTTCCATTGTGAATTATGAAAAAAAAATTAAAGATAAACATTTAAAGTGTCTTGTGAGGCCTGAAAAAAGATAAAATGACAGAACATTTATATAAGAAAAGTCTGAATATCAGAAAAGTTAAGATTTGCGAAATGCATTCTACTTTTCTTTGTTTTTGTTTTTGTTTTTTTTTAAGTTTTCACATTTATTGTGCTCTTTTATATATAATGTGTAAATACAATACTCTTTCTGTAGGTTTAGCAGAGGAAATGGGGAGTATCCTGGGGCCAATAAAGAATTGACTTTGAGAGCAGGGATTCCCAGGCCCTGGGTAGAGGCCAGACAGATCTGGCTCGGAGCGGAGCTTCACGGGCCCTGCGCACTGCCCCTCCGCCAGAAGAGCCACTTTGCTCTTTTATAACTGACTACAAATGTTTGTATGGTTTTAATAAAAATGGAAATTATATTTTAAGTCTCTTCTCTTCTTTATATGCTGCCTGAGTCTGATAATAGATAAAAGATTCTGGTTTGAATTATGGTTTGTTTCCACCAGACGGAAGACAAATAGAACGTCTGTACTGTGTGGACACGCGCTGCCAAACCACATCCAAAGAAACAGTGTGATGAGCTGTGACAAGACAGTAAATTAATATATAGCCTGATGTTTCATACGATTTTTTTATGGGATTAAGGTCCTCATTAAAAAACAAATAAAGTTCCAAGATCAGAAACTTCATTCATGGGGAATATCCAGTGCGTCTGATGCCCTCTTCTGATCATAACAAGGTATTACATTACATTATAAGGTGTGTGTGAATTCCATCCTCGTGAATTTGACGGCACGGTTATAAACTACTTGTTTGGTTACATATTCACATTAAAAGCAGGCAAGCCCTCATCTCTCTGTGCTGAGATTAAAGTCAGTAGGTGTTAGTGTCTCATTCATACACTCATCCCTACCAGCAGTTATTCCACTACAGCCTGCATGTATTTACAGACCCTGTAAAGCTGACGGGCCCATCAGCTCATATCAGAAGCCCCTTTTAGTGCGCCTCGGGCAAGCACAGAGAGCCTTCGCATCACTCCCTAACTTTCCAGACGGGAGAAAAATGGCCACCTATTCTAAGCGAGTCCCCCATTATGCTCTTTAGAAGCTCAACACAAGTGCAATCATGCCGCGGAAATGAAGGGCACAGTTAGACTTTTCCAGCGCAGAGAGGGAGCGTGCGAGCTGTAAATTGTTCCGACTAGATGGCAGATAGACCATTTTTTACTTTTGATGCTCCGGAGGCTGCAGCAATATCCCCCTTTCACTCACTTGCCATCTTCAGACTGCACTTAGAAGGGTACAAGGATCAAAAGAAGCCCTTTTAGGACAGGTGGCGTCCAGTTGTGAAATTTGTACACGTTCCGGGACCTTTTCCGCTTCCCATCCAACACTTTTAGCAATTTTAGACAAATCAGGCTATTGATAAAGAGGCTGTACATCATGTCATTCAACATGCCAATGAAGAAAGGGGGTTTGGTATACAATAGGAAACATTTTATTACTAAAAAGTTGTCTTATACTGAAGGTGCTCTTTCAGCAGCGTTTCCACAACTATTCTTTATTGAAATCACAAGATTGTTTTTTACCACTTAATGGAAAAAAAAAAAATAATAATCACGCATGAAATGACAGTAACTGTGGACTATATACAACAATGGGAGAGGAGGATCACAGGTGTGGCTTCAACAGGCCAGCATTGTTTGGTGTTTAAACACACGAGGCTCATAC
>OMLP01028654.1:21776-34276 GCA_900302685.1 Spondyliosoma cantharus | reverse complement strand
GTGTGTTTTTCCGAGTTCATTTTGTTTGATTAGACAAGCTGAACACTGTGTAGCATATTAATACACACACACACACACACACACACACACACACACACACACACACACACAGAACACACACACACACACACACACACACACACACACAGAAAACACACACACACACACACACACACACACACACACACACACACACACATACAGCTGCTACGTATTTCTGTGTATCCAGTTATTCAACGTGCATTAAGTATTTTTAGATTAATAAATGTCTTCTGTGTGTGTGTGTGTGTGTGTGTGTGTGTGTGTGCGGACCATAAGTGAGAGCAGGCCTTCGGTCTTGACTTCAGATTCTTGTCGTGTTTATTGTCTCCACCGCTCCTCTGTACCGTCTGTTCTTGTTAACATGAACCTTTTTCATGTTTATCATTTAAATCAGAGGATGATTAATCTGATTTGTTGTGAATGAATGAAAACATGTACAGAACACAAGATAAATCTGAAGAGGGAGCGATTGGGAAGTCCATACGTGGACGCCGTCCCCCTTAACCTGTCACACATTTCCATCTGATGGAGGAGATATTATGGATTCCCACTGTTCACTCTGCCTGTGATTGTTTGGTTTCATCAGTTGCGTTCTTTATGCTCGATCAAAACCATGTTCTGTCCCACCCAGTAGCTCCGCTGGTGCCTGTTTTCCGTGGGTTTTGAGCTGTAGTTTTCCCGGTAAACACACTGACCTCTTCGACCTCTCTGCCGTTCGTCTGTCTTGACCACACATCATCCGGAGCTTCTCTTCACTGTCAGAGTGTCTCTGGACGCCACCCGGCCCGTCCGCTCTACCTAACGAGATCAGAGACACTGCAGCCGCGAAGGCTTATTACTTACTACTTATTAGTTTATAAAGATAGCCGAACACATAGCAGCAGGCAACCACTGAATATACAGTTACGCTGACAGAGATTTTTGTGGTCCTGGTGACGATGGACAGCAAGAGGCCGATAGGGAGAACGATGGGACCTGTGTTCACGGCCGGTTGCCTATTTTTGGTCGATCTTTGCTTGTTTCAATCTCACACCAACACTCATCAGCATTGTTTCTAGCGGAGGCAGACAAAGCAGGCGGCTGTCTGAACGAATATCAAGCAAAAATACTCATGATGTTCTGTTTTGGGATCAGTCAGTAGTCAACCTACAAGCTCCCACTTACAAGAGGATATCTCTCAACCAGGTGAAACTGCAGCCTTCTCAATGGAGCAGCAGGGTTTTCATTACATTTAAAGAGCTGCCCCTGTTATATTTTTACAGCCCGGTTTGCTACAGTACAGTCTTTCTCCACGGTAAGCGAATGGGAGCCATATGGAAATCACAGCACTGTACCTGAACCGCTATTTTAGTCGCACAGACCGAGTATTGTACTGAGAGGACGTTAAAAGAAAGAGAGGAAAAGAAGTGAGGTGGATGAAAAGGGGGATGTAGTGACGGCTGATGGGATGTGGAGGAGAAAGGTTTGTTGAGAAGGAAATAAAAGCAAAACAGGATATAAAGTAAAAGGAGGAAGGACAGCGAAGCAGCATAATTCAACGTCCGCCTCATCAACCTGTACTGCTTCCTGTCACCTGTCATGTCTCCTCTCACAGATGAGGCGTTCGCTCTCTATGTATGAGAGCGCGTGATCTGCATTTTAAGTCTCCGTCCTCGTGTCACAGAGCGACTCCGGCTGAACTCGGGATCAAAGCTTTCACATGGAGAGAACAGCGGCAGCCAGCGCAGATTTCGAGGCGAGGCCTCGAGGATTTGGTGAAGTTGTGGCGCAGCTGTGCGACACATGGAGGACCATGAATAAATTAAAGCACACCGCAGAGAAGCGAGAGCAGAAGGAGTCTGTAAGAAATGGAAAAGAGAGGAAGAAGAAACAGAACCGAGGCTGAACTCTGCGGCGGCCGCAGACGTATGAACGGCGAGGAGCTCTGCCTCTGCATCGTTTAGAGCGATTACCAAACGGAGGCTGACGCACGATTGGACGACTGCTGTTTAACTTCCACAAAAACAGGAAGACAATAATGAGGATCTACGCGGTGACGCACACGGATCACATATACACATAATCACACGCAGTGACGCATGCACGCGTAAGTATTTCCTCGAGCAGATGCGAACACACACTTGCTGAGAAACGCTGGCAGTTAGCTTCTCTGTAACCTCCTTGTGTTTATGCACTTGATCCGGTAACGTTGTAGCGGACTGACGGCCTCCACTTAGCGTCAGTCAAAAGGGGGAATGTGGAGAAAAGAGTATGCTGTTACGGACAGAAATCTGCTCTCCTTCACCTGAAGTTTGATCCTGTTTGGTTTGTTCACATCACTAGTCCACACAAAACAAAACCAGTGAGCGTAGACTGCAGTTCCGGCGGGAGAATATAAAATATCTTGCAAAAGGCCTCCTGAATTCAAAATGATCCACAAGTCACACTGGACAGTGGTTGGAGGGCAAACATGTGCTTGTTGCCACCACATTCCCATTAAGCACATTGCACAGAGCCCACTGGAGAGGGCAGCTTCATCATGTTTTTCACAGAAAGACCCAGAAACTAAACAAGCACTGGGTTGCACCGAATCCCTTAAAAAGAGCGGCAAGCTTTGAGGCCCCAAAAATACTTTTTCCCAATAAGCTAACAATGTGGAAGAAGGGTTTCCAAAACACTGGATGTCATTTTTGGAG
This sequence comes from Spondyliosoma cantharus, assembly GCA_900302685.1. Classification (NCBI taxonomy): domain Eukaryota; kingdom Metazoa; phylum Chordata; class Actinopteri; order Spariformes; family Sparidae; genus Spondyliosoma; species Spondyliosoma cantharus. The sequence continues at coordinate 31,559 of OMLP01028654.1, read as the reverse complement.
CATCACAACCCCCTCAAAATGACTTGTTTCACTGTCAGTTTGAGCCATTCAGTCCAATAACCTTTGGAAAGTCTAGAAGAATCGCAAATTGAAGTTATTTTTATCCAACGAGCTGGACATCATGACTGAGATATCATGAAGATGGCTTACCAAGACGTTTTTCACCATGCATGCAGTGATTCCAGGGTCTCATCTTGCTAGTTTCAACGTAATTTAAAACTCAGGCTGGAGTAATAGTCTCAAATCTATATGCGACATCTCTCGATGGTTCAAATGCGTTTTCGGAACTCATCGAGAACGTTTTAGAAGTGTACGAGGCACAAACCTGTGAATATCAGCCCTCCGAATATTGACCTAGTTTCCTGTCCCACATGAATCCACCCTCTCGTACTCCCACTAACCATCTGCCAGATGTGAGTGTGCGGAGGTCAGGAGAGCAAGATGGAGGGAGGGAGGAGAAGGAGGTATAATTTCACACCTGTCAGGTTCACGGCCTCGGAGAAGACGACAGGCGAGGGAGATGAGGGAGAGGTGAGAAGTCTGAACAACTCTGTTCCTCCTCCTCGCTCTCTGCTTTTGTTTAAAGAACATGTGCAGACGATCCTCCAAGCAGTTCTGCAGCTTAGTTGTGAGACGGAAAAGGTTGCAGCGAAGATTTACTGGAGCAAAAACCCCCAAAACAAAACAGCGTTTATTATTACCTTCACCTGCTCACCTTGTAATACCTCTGCTGTGTCAGTGAGTGTGTGTTTCTCTATGGTTGAAGCATTTTAGATCATGTTTACATATATTATAATGTGTGTATGAAGCAACTTTAACAGGATAACGATTGTAGAATATCAGTGAATGGATGGATCAGGAGTTAGAGCTGCTAGCATACAAGCTAATATTGTTAACAATAGATCGTAAATGTCATATAACGACATATAATGCTGAAAGTGTTGCTGGTAGTGATCAGCTGTGAATCATCACCCAACCCTGCTTTCTCTAGACCCTATTTAGCATTTAGCATTTTAGCTCATTGTTTCCAGAACTAAACAGCAGACAGACGAAGAAGTTAACGATTAGCTAGTGAAGTTAGCTGAACATTTAGCAGATACAGAACCAGATATTTCATTCAGGAGTTGGTGGAAACCAAAATCTTAGATTTAAATTCATCAGTTGAAATGAAACATGATCCCAAACGAATGCTAATGTTGCGCAGTGTATGAATAGACGTCAAACTTGGCAACTGTTCGCTAACGTTAGCCACAACAACTTTATTAGGTGAGGGGAAGTCAGTAGTGATTTGTGCCTGTTGCAGCTTTAGAGAGATGCTAGCATACAGGCTAATGTTGTTAACACTGGATCATATATGTCACAAAACTACATATAATGCTAAAAGTGTGACAATCCCAAACATCAGCTGTGAATCATCACCAAAACCTACTCTCTCTAGAGCTATTTAGCATTTAGCATTTTAGCTCATTGTTTTCTTTTACGTTCTGCGACTTTGCTATTTTGCTTCACTCCCACAACTCTCATGAATCTTGCTTTCAAACACAGTAGGTAGCTGCTTTTTAGAGAAAAACCTCTGATAAATCCACTGTACATTGCTAATCCACAACTAAACAACAGGCAGAAGAAGAAGTTAGCGACTAGCTGGTGGAGTTAGCTGAACATTTAGCAGCTAAAGAACCAGATATCTCATTCAGGACTTTGTGGAGATCAAAATCTTGGATCTAAATTCATCAGGGGAAAAGAAACATGACCCCAAACGAATGCTAATGTTGCGCAGTGTGTGAATAGACATCTAACTTGGCAACTGTTCGCTAACGTTAGCCACAAGAGCTTTACGAGGTGAGTGGATGTCGGTGTTGTGGTTTGTGCCTCTAAGGCTGCTTTTAAAACTGTAACAAGTGACTCATAGTGCTTCAGAATGATCAATACCACAAAGCAAAAATAAATTAGGCTCTCCTGACTCCGAAGCTTAAGGGGAAAATGTTTTTCTTTAAAGTTTTATAAGTTCTTTTAGCTCCCGGCTACAATTATTACATAAAAAAAGGGGCAAACAGTGCCTTAATCTTTCCAGCCCTGAAAAAAACTGTGCTGCATGTTTTTTTTATGACTGCAGCTTTATCATAAATACAGCTTTCATCTTGTTGAAATTAAAAAAAAAAAGGGAATATATAAACACAAGCTCAAAGGGGATCATACGCACAAAAGGTGAAACTCCTTCAAAAATAAGGAACGAGATTATTTTAATAAAACGTTGGCACGCCAGATAACGATATAGTTTTCAAAGCACAGAGAAGCATGACGTGCTTTGAAAATTATACCGCTATCGTGTGTACAAACGCTCCGGCGGAATATTCTATTGAACGGTATAAGATGCTAATAAGAAAAAGACTTTAGAGTAATGAGAAAAAGATATCAATAATTTTTTTTTTCTTTCTCTTTCTGTGATGAAAGCAGCGTGTCTCTGTGTTCGAGCGCTGCCCCGGTGTTGAACTGTGGGTCTGTGCGTGATTATGAGAAGAGAGAAAGAATGTGGTTCACTAACAACGCGAGCCCCGAGGACGCTGCCTTCCCAGGCTGTAAAACACATTCTGGTGCTGTTCACACACACACACACACACACACACACACACACACACACACACACACACACGCACACGCACACACACACACACCATCAGCGAGATGGACGCCCTGCTGTGTTCGAACTCAACAGCTGTCGGGGTGTGAAACCTGATAAAAGCTGAAGAGACTAAAGCGGGAGGGATCGTCCAACTTTTTGATAATAAGGTGATACTTTACCGATCCGGCAGAGGTCGGAGGTCAGAGTTAAGCCGTGGAGCAGCACCCCTGGAGCTGGAAGAGATTTAGTGACTTGCTCACTAATGCGTCCAGTAATCAATATATATATATATTTTTTTTTATACGAGCACTAAATCAAAATACTTGCGGTGATGTGAAAGTGGGAAATCTACACTCAGCCGAGCTTTTAGCCTCCTTTAGCTTATTGTTGCTGAAGGTTAGCGACTCGTTAGTGATGTTGAATATGAATATTGGGAAAATATCAAAATGCACACGTAGAAAGCCACGCAAACAAACCCGTAAATGTTCCTTTAAACAAGCCTTCAAGACGTCTGTGAGGTTATGATGTCACAGCGACACAGTCACCGCCCCCGGCATGGCCGTGGTTACAAAGACAAAACAAGAGAGCTGATGCTGAATCACAGTTGGCGGTTCCTGCTCAGGCCTGTGAGAGTTGACCAATCAGAGCAGACAGGCACTGAAATGGAGCATAACAACAGTAAAGTATGTAAAACATGTTAAAGTAGACATCCAAATAAAAATGATGAACCCCAAAAACAAGCATAATATGGAACCTTTAAGTTGGTGGAGACCAAAACAGAGTTGAAAGGAGATTCAACACTTAGCAGGAGGAGCTGCTAAAAATAGGCAGCTGGAGGCGAGTGACGATGTTATGATGGTACATTTTTCATACGTTTTACCTCAGTCTCTCTCTCAGGTAAGAAATCCACTTACGTTATAACGTCCAGGAACTTTAATTCAAGTCTTAACAAGGCGCCGGAGCCAATAAACACATCTAAAATTCAGTAAATACCAACTGTAACCATTCAATACTTTGTCTGAACCGTGTTTTTGAAGATCATCTCGACACTGAAGCTAAAACGTGAAAACCGCTGACGATCCCTTTATGTCGATGCTCCATTTACAGGCGTGACACCGGCCACTTCAGGAGCCATTAGAGTCTTTAGAGCGGCGCACAACATCGCGGTCGTAAAGCCATAAAGATCTATAAATATGACTGACTTTTATCACTACGCCGATACGTGAATTAATGCAGGGGAGTTAAATATTTTTATTGCATGATTAGAAACAATACCCCATAAACAAGTGATATAACAGCCTGTCTGCTCTCGGTGTAAACCTGGTGACGCCATGCGCCAAGAGCCAGAGGGAGCATGTGTCACCTCGGGCGCCGCGGGGCAGTAATGTACTGAAGAGACTGAATTCATCAACTGGGGAGCGACAGAAGAGGCTGAGTGGAGGGTCGGGGTCAGTCTGAGAGTCGGCTTTTATTATTCAGCATCTGATATTTATGAGACGGATTGATCGCACTGTTGTTGAGGCGGAGAGACGCAGACGGAGCGGAGGAGCTCGTCGGGATTATTTACAGCTCATCAGAGGTCAGAGGAGCCGTCAGGACGCGATGACATCATAGAAATAACAACGTGGACAGAGATACGCTGAAGAGAGAGTGGGTTACATTAAAATATACTCGATTTTGTACAATTCAGCATAGTAAACATTGTGAAATTGAATTAATGTAAAAGCAAAATAGAAAAAAATATATGTAAATAACACGTTTGCATGATAAAACGCAGTGAAATGCAATATTTACTGACTCAAAATATGACTTTGTTCTGTTAAAACCCAAATAAAACAAACAAAGGTAGGTAGTTTATGGTAATTATATCAATAAGTTATGCATGTGTCATTAAATGTGATATCTTATTATACAAGTTTTATTTATATATATATGTATATATGTATAGTGACACTTTGAAAATAGAGCTTGCTGACCAACATGTTATGTGTTGCGACACAATATGACCGTTTGATGTTGATGTATTATTTTTTTTAGCTTGTTCTCATTATTACCATAATAAGTAGTATTTATTTTATATCCCTCTTTACTGGTGATTTATGTTTGATGCTATAGCTGTGTAGGCAGACGTGCCCACTGTTTTCTGCTTCAACGTATCATTATAAAGTAAATGTTAATCGCACAAATCGATGGATACAGACGGATGAAACCACCTGTGTTAGGAAGGTTAACTCCATTTCTGTTACAGACTAAACGATTGAATTAACTCATGTTTCGTCCTTTGCTGTTGTTATTTGCAACTCTGAGGAAAACAAGACACGATCCAGTTGCATCAATAAAACCAAGTTGTCTGTTGTCACTTAACGTTGTCAAACATGAAGGAGGTTTAGGCACCAAATATCAAACTTTGGATTAAAGGTCCTATTTGTAGAAGAAAAATTATATTTTTGACCTCGTCCTACAATCCAAAAGCACCAGTAATTGATGAGTTGGGAATGAGACTCCAAAATCAACTTTTCTTTGCAAACAGAACCGTTTAAAATAACCAAGTTCCATCACATAACTACTTAATGTACGTACGTACAAATCAATCTTGATGTGAACCTTGGTCTCCTGGGAACAAGTCAACTGAACGACCAATCCAACAATAGCGGCAATCTCCTGACTCAGACTTCTCTGAGAAGTAACTACAGCGTCAAAGTTAGGCGTATTTAAATATATAAATATTATCATCAATCACCGATCAATGGACTGAAGCAAAGAGATGAAGTCAATCTCGACTAAACCAGAACAAGCCGAGAGAGAGAAAACGAGATGTGACAGACGAGCGTGTGGACAGAAAAATGGATAGAGCTGTCAGCTTTTCCAAACAGACAGATCCCCCTCCTGCAGTTCATCATTAGGAAACACACACCAGTGTCTGCGCACACACACGCGCACACACACACACACATACACACACACACACTCTGCAGGGGTCTTGATATACGAGGTTGCGGTCATGTGCTCGGCTCACGGTTGCCGCCTGTGACGATTGAATCACCGACCACAATGATGTCATATCTGTCTGGCTCGATACTCTGTGTGTGTCTGTGTGTGTGTGTGTGTGTGTGTTTGTCCTGAAGTTATAAAAACCGACTGACCTCAGCTTTACAGTAAATCTCTCCCACTTTCTGTTGCTTGTCTCGATTCTTCACCCTGAAGATGAGCCCTGATGCCTCGTGTGCAATTACTGGCAGTGAACTCGGCCCGCCGGGTTGACGAATGGGGAATTACCCAGGATTACCTCGGCCGCCATTACTGAGAGCGCGAGACGAGACATCGTCATATTTATTCATGGAAATCGTGATGTGCACTCGTTGAGTTTGAGGGAAAATTAATGGGGGACGACCAACATTTATTACCTTCCTTTTTAATAGATTGGCACCAGGATAGATTGGGTTTGTCAGATGAACTTGTTTCTAATTCGTCAAGCTGCAGGAACGATGTTGGGAGGTTGTTGATCCAGGTTTTGCTGAATTGTGATCAAATTAAAGATATAATATGTGACATTTCTGAGCTAAAAGTGCAATATGTAAGAATATATTGGTTTAAAAATATTCAGAAGTTCAAATAATCAACATAATATGAAGAAATATGTTATAAAGACATCTTTTTGTTGTGTTGTTGAGATGTCCAACAACAACACCAACACTCTCCCTGTGGTCCGAGCTCCCAGTCTGGGTAGAGTCAGCCAATACGACCGCTAGCTGCTCGGTTAACTGAGCTTACAAGCTAACCGCCGCTAGCTGTGTGATAACAGGTAGCTAACATACTGCACCTTTAATACTTCTAAAAACACCTGTTTTGTTGAGTTGTGTACTTACTGAATCCCACAATCAGTGTGGTTTCAAAATAAAGTGTTTTTTAGGAAAGACCTCTTTATATTTCCAGCGTATTTTGTGGTGACCAAAACAATATGTAAGAAATAACGCTATAAATAAGTCTTTTTATTGTGTTTGTAGAGATTTTTAATGAAGTCAGGATGTTTACGAGTGACCTCCGAGTCATTTTGTACCTCAGGATGTGATAGGACGATAGAAAACAACACCAACACTCTCCCTGTGGTCTGAGCTCCCCGTCTGGGTAGAGTCAGCCAATACGACCGCTAGCTGCTCGGTTAACTGAGCTTACAAGCTAACCGCCGTTAGCTGTGTGTTAGCAGCTGTTAGCGTCAGCGTCAGCGTCTGCAGTTGTTTATAGTACAAATTGGACAGGTAGCTAACATACTGCACCTTTAAAACTTCTAAAAACACCTGTTTTGTTATCCCACTTGTTAATCCCAGTCACCAAAATCAGTGTGACTTCAAAAAAAAGTGTTTTTTAAGCAGACCTCTTATATTTCCAGCGTATTTTGTGCTATTTTGCACAGGAAGTGAACAGGCAAAAACAAAACAGGTATTTAAAAGCCAAACCATGATGTTTTTCTAAAAGACAAAACGGAAAGTTGCGCCAAGAAGAATTCTTATCTGTGTTTTTGCAGAAACAGTCTTGACTAATAAGAAGCTAATGTCTTGGCTCTCCTCCCGTCGGTCAACAGCTCCAGATCAGAGCTGAATCCGATGTGACTCTGGGTGTCGATTCCTCCAGTAGCTCCGGCTCTGCAACACTCGGCAGACTTTCCTTCCCCCTAGTGGCAGGAACTACATGAAATTTAATGCGACTTCATCCTGAGCAGCCCCGACGTAGAGATAGTTTTTTGTGTCTCCATCTTTCAGCAGTCCGTCCGTCCTCAAATATCTTCCTGCAGGTGGTCCGCCTGTTATTGTCTTCCCCAGGTGTCTAAATAGGAAGATGCTGAAAGACGTGACAGAGTCCTTTGAGGGATCAAGGCGGTTATAGACACTCAAAGACAGATGCGCACGGCGATAGATGTCACCGGAGGCCGTTTGCAGGTATTAGGGGTCAGGTGCAGCGGACAGATGCGTCATTATCATCGCAAAAAAAACAAAAACCCTCCGCCTTTTTAATCAGAGCGTCACTCATCCTCTTCTCTCTCTCATCCCTCTTTCATTTCGCCTCACCTCGCTGGAGGAGAGGACGACTGTCAGGTGATGGAACACCTTGAGGATGATGTGGTGACAATAAAAGAGAGGCTTAAAAATGAGCAAGAAAAGGAAAATGTAGACTCAAAATGAAACTGTTGAGTCTTACTCGTAGTCGTATCTCATTTTTCTTTCTTCTTCTACTCGCTCGCGACGGTCCCGTCTTCTCTTCCCGTTTAGCCTTTCATCGCGGTGTCATCCATCCCTCTGCACCTTCGTTTTAACATCTTCTCACAGATTTGTCCTGACGGGGAAAGTAATTTGTTTCTTGATCTCTCCGGGTTTGTTATCCAGCGACGCGCAGTCGCGGCAGAAGGCGAGTAATTGCCTTCCTCGTCGGAGCGCTTGAACCTTCACAGAAATCCCTTTCAGCGACTTGAACTTTCGCCCGCCGTCTGGCGCACATGTCAAACTGTTATTTCTGGTCTCGCGGCACAATGAGAGCTCAGTGGAGGCCTTCGCTCTATCGCACTCCATCTCGTTTGCTGCCGTTCAGGCGGCTCCGGTTACAGAAAACTCAGAATTCAGTTCCCCTACTTGAAGGAAACTTTAAACTCCGATATTTTGTTTTGGTTTTCCACACTTATTTGTGATTATTTGACATTATGTGTGTTTCGGCGAAACAGAAACAGACAAGCGGTCAGATCAACTCTCTGAACACTGACGGGGATCGTAGAAAGCTCCCACAATATTAGCATCTTTAGTGACAGACTGAGCTCCGCAATTATTAGAAGATGTATATCACACAGGCTGAGCATCGGGGACCTTCCTCTGGCTGCTAATATCGCTAACAGCTGGCTAATGTTGCTAATACCACCGCCTGGAGGGAGGAGAGGAGGAGTCGCTGTATCAGGTCCAGAACATTCTCATTCCCAGATTGTCGAACAGATGCACGTCTGATGAATAACGTAATGTACTTTCTTCTGCCCAAACCATGATCTTTTGGTAGTTTTGTTGCCTAAGATTAACCAACCAACTGACTTAACTGTGACCGTTTCACACAGTTAACCACATGTTAAGAGTGGCTTTCTGGTAGAAAAGCTTTCTAGTGTCTGAGACACAATGTCTGTATTTAATGTCCTGGGAATGAGAGCTGGGTTTTGCAGATCACAGGTTTTCGTCTGTTTGATGGTTTGTTGGTTTGTCAGCAGGATTACACAAAAACTACTGAACAGATTTCCATTAAACTCGGAGGGAGGATGTGTTTCAGCCCAGAATAGAACCCGTTAACTTTTAAAGGCGGTCTGGATGAAGGAGACGGATCCAGGAAGTCTTTCTCGCTTCCTACAACATTGCGAAATAGGACGTTTTTCCCTTAATTTCTCAGGGAATAACGCGTGGATCTTGGAAAAAAAAACCACGCGTATCAAGTTGTTGCAGATCCAAACATCTTCTCTAATGAAACTCAGTTGCATCTTCTGTTCGATCGATATCCACGTGTTGAGTTTATAACACAACAAGATATCATAATTATATTGAGAACCAGACTTTAGACATTTCACATCTGGTTTCACCGGCTTTGTAATGTCTACATCGACTTTTTAAAGTAAAATCAAAATTCTCCTTCATGTACAGAAGAAGTTAAAGGTAAAAACATCTGATTCTCCACCAAAAACAATGAAAGGTTTGATCACATTGCTGGATGTTTACCTTGATCAGCCACTGGAGGTCGTGTGGTCACCTTCTAACTCGCCACTGCTTGCATCCTTTCTCTTCCTCCCTCCTTGCCACCCTGCATCCATCCCTCCATCCTTCTTCTTGAAGGGTCAGATGCTGGTTGTGTCATTCTCGTCTCTGCCCCTCTCTCTCTCTCTCTCTCTCTCTCTCTCTCTTTCTCTCTTTTCCATTCCATTCTCTCTCTCTCTCACTCCCTCAGCAGAAAACGCTTTATTGTGGTTTCTGGTGTTTTCGGTGGAATTATTCCTCCTTACCCCCCGAGCTTTGGCAAATGACGGAATAAGCCCGTGGTAATTCCTCAGCGCTAACCACAAACATGCTCCCACCCCCTCCCTCGCCTCCCCTCCGCCTCGCTCCGAGCTGTGTGTTCGTACATGTGTGTGATTGTGGGTGCTGTGTTTG
>OMLP01028652.1:22894-39115 GCA_900302685.1 Spondyliosoma cantharus | reverse complement strand
GTAGGCTTCTATAGTAATAATGCAGAGTCATTTGCATACATTAATTTTGAACTCTGTTGCTCACTGCTGCGCTCTCTAGTAAGCGAGTCTTTTTTTTTGCATTGAATAAAACATTTTTTTTTTCTCTCTCTCAAGGTGAGCTGCCAATAGAAATGACTTTTTATTCATATTACTTTCTAGTATCTGTATTATACAGCTGCTGTGTCACATACGTTTATACTTCTAGTGTTCTGATGACTAAACTGGGTGACACAATGAGTGTAAGGCATGAAACTAACAAATATGGTGTAGATATATTGTTTAATGTCACTTCATTGTATTCCAGCAAGTTTTTTTTTTTTAGTTCACAAAATGTTTTTCCTGTTATACAGGCGAAACCTCCATCACCGCTGGGCACAAATCCCCACTAACATAGACTGGCAGAGTGTAGAGAGGTGGTGTGTAGGAAGGAGTGCTGGATGATAGTTTCACAAGAAAAAGCCCTGAGGATGCTCCTGTCCCAGCCAAAGTGATGACACTTCACTCAGTCTGTGAACACTTACTTATGGAAGTGCTCAGCAGGCGATACATCTGCTTTTATTGACTAAATTGCCACTATCATAAAAATTTCACAGTCCACTTCCCCCTCGTGGGCATTTACCAGATTTTGTAGAGCAGCGCTCGGCTGGGGAAATAATGCGTTTATTACACGAAAAATAATTACGCTGAGTGTCCGTTTGCATATCTTTACTTTTCCACCACTTCTCATGTGCAACATATTTTCTCACACTCGAAAAATAAGAAGAGCAAAGGGCACCAATTATAGACAAACATGTGGAAATTACCATAGCTCTTCTGCTACGAATATATCCTGTGCTGTATGAAGATGTTGGTGTCTGGCAACTGTGAAAATCAATGATAAAACTACCATTCCCAGTCGGCACAAAACACAACGGAACCAGAACCGTTGCCAATAAGAAAGACTCCCTGTTGAAATACAAAAATCAATTTTGTTTTCCATTTGATTAAAGTCTGCGAGGCCATCCTTAAAGTTTGCGTTTTACAACAAATGTACTTTGTGAAGACACTGCAGCAAAACAAACATGGACTGAGACTTAATGGTGAATTTACCTTGAGAATTCGTCCATCAATTCAGTTGTGATTTTAAGGATGGGATAAGGATCACTGTAAAAAGCCGTACACCGGTAATTTGCTCTTCCATTACTTTTGGGCGCTTGCAAGAGAAAAATAAAAAAAATTGGAAACAATTCAAAAGCAACAAATGCCGAGGTATCTTGATATTTAGTTTCTAGCTTGTTGAAGCTCCAAAACAACCGGATCACACAGCTACTATATGCCAATATGGTAATAGCTTCCATTATACCCTCTCTGCCTCCCAAATGCCTAATTATTCCAAACCCCATGCTGCGAGTTCATGATTTAGGCTTTGTTGAAACTATTTGGGAAATTCCAAGATCTAAATTTAGAAATCTTTAGAGAGCCAAGGTTGTGACATCGTATCTGGTCAACGCAGTCTTTTATTGAGTGGTTCTTTTAACGGCCTGTCTGGGAAGAAAAAGCCTGTTCTGGGGGAATTGCACAACAGCCATTGTATGAAATTTCAACCTTTGTGCCTTAAACAAAAGGAGGTACTTTTTCAGAACAGAAACAAATAAATAAATACTGCTTTCATGAAAAAATTAAAAGGACTGGATGTCTTTGATGAAAAGCCAGGAGCACTCCAGTCGTGTTTGAGGCGACCAAAGCAGGTACATGATGTTTTCCTAACCCTAACCAAGTGTTTTTTACGCCTAAACCCTAACCACAACATAAGCACAGCACTGACACGAGATAAAATTGGAAATTTAACCTCAATAGATGTAAACTTGCAACATAAGAAATGTAAAGTTTTAACAAAACCGCGGTTTGCAGAAACGTCCATTGCCAACGTTTATTCTGGAGATTGGTGCAACAATCCCGAAGCTTAGTATACACTGTGTGCTGGCATCATTGCAGTGTTGGACTGAATTGTCGTTACATGCGTCATACATAGTGTGGATTGTGAGGGCGGTTGCATTCTATATACTGTAGATACGAGGGACTGATGACAACTGCTGGCAGATGGCTGCTTACTTCCAACTGAACTGCTCTGTGCTCCGGGGACCAATTGTAAACCAAATGTGCGATCCTCCTCCAACTTTATTTCATGCGCTTTAGAAAACATTCATTGTGATTTTACACCTCACAACACAGACGTCCCTTTTCATTTTGGAAGACACGCCTCTGTGGTGAATCCACTCCAAACCGTTCTCTGTACCAAAATTGACTCAAATTGTTGTAGCCCTAAGTACTGCTTTTAAAGGGAAGGCAAGGAGCAGATTTGATTGGTGATGACTGATACTAGCCTCTACAACATCTGCTAGTAATTGATCCTACTCGCTGTTTCCAACTGTGCTGATGTTACATCAGACACCTCTTGACCGCACTCGGAGCTGCAAGCTGCACACCAGTGATCCTTGAAAATAGAGGCTGAAGAGAGATTCGGGCTGCGTCGAGACCAAAGAGAAATTGTCTCAATTTTGATAATTATTTTTCACTGACCTGTTGTTTGTTCACCTCTTGCTACTGAAAGTTTGAACAAAGATGTGATTCCTTTGGAGATCAGACCAAACCGTGATCTGTCTTTCGCTCATGTTGCTTTTGTGTTAGCTCGGGAAAAGTTATGCTCTTCTTTCCAGCATCACTGTCAGGTCATAGTGTTCTAAGCAGACACCTGAATAACATACAAGCTGCAAATTACAATTGAACATGATGTAAGCCTGAGGGGTAGACTGAGAAGAAATACAACCCAAACTGTCCCAGCAGAGAGCCTCAAGTGCCCCTAAAGGTTTTTATCACCAATCAATCGGTGGTAGAGAGGGTGAGTGACGTCGCCGTGTGTTATCTGAGTGTCTGTGTTGTGTATGCTGTGCTCCTACATGCATATACTGCATTGTTTAAAGCACATCAATCGCAGTTAGGGAGCACTCTAACACATCTGTGAATGATCAATTTTCCATCAGGATCAGCATTACAACAACATCTGTGGATCGATGGGTGTGAATGTTTTCTACAGCTCTGGTGACATGGGTTTGATTCCCCCAAACGTCTTGCAATCTATTTTTTGTCCAAGTGTTTTACTTTTCTAAAGTCACATTTAAAAAAAAAAAAAAAAAAGTACAAAAAGTACAAGCAATGAAATGGCAAACGGTAAGAAAATGGTAATACAAAACAGGCGAAAGAGGACACACGAGAACACGCGGGACTGACATGTGGATGAATACATGAAGAGTGAAGGAAAAACACGGGTTTTAAATACACGGGAGTGATTAACGAATGAAACACAGGTGTGCACAGAAAAAGGGCGAGTGGAAAGGACAAAGACAGGAAGTGGAAAGTTACAAGAAACGTGGATATAACTGCAAAATAAAAGTGTATATAGTATATTGCAAATCAAGTATTTCAGTGCTAGCAGTAGTAAATTACATAAAATACATGATAGAATTACTTTATAAGTGAAGTTATAACAACAATTTTTGCATACAATCGGGTTGTGTCGCAGTGTAAAAGGAAGCTCTGTAAGGCGCTGAGAGTAAATCACAGCCCCTTCACTCTGAAGGTATTTCTGTACGTCCAACTGGGAAGACATGCTGTAAAAAGCCCAGAACAGACTGGATGGATTATATTGAATATCCCATAGTCCAGGAATACACCAGGATCACTGAGAAGGGGCTGCAGGATGCAGCTAGGGAGAAGTAGCGGCACAGTCCAGGATAAGTGCTGGAAAGTGGACGGATGGACGGGATCAATAGCACTCTGACACATTTCACCAAATATTCAACACCACATGCTTCCCAAAAGTCATATTGTATTATACTTTACTACACTGGAGGTCAAATATGTATACAGGTATTACATTCACATTGGGTCATCCTGCACCTTGCCAACACTGAGAATCTTTTATGTTGAAAGCGAGGGTTTGGAGTGAGATGGTTGATTGACAGGACACGATTAGACTTTAATAGAGAAGACCAGAGTCCTCCTCTTATCACAGATCCGCAATTAATGTTTGATAGAACGAAAAACACAATATTTCTACAGCCGGAGTCGATAATCTAATGTAATGTGTTGTGGTTTTAGTGCAGAATCGATATAAGGTTGACGTTAATCCAAACCCACCAATCAGGGCAATTTTATCTTCAACATCGGTTATTTTACCCCTTATTGCCTGGTTGTTTTGTTTAAGACTATAAATAATAGCAATATAACAGTGAAGATCAACTGTGATATATGACAACTGTTGTGTCAAAATGTAGGCATTTGTATTATCCATGCTCGTGAGGCTTTTCTCACACCCTAGGCACTTATTGTCAGTCTAGAGTTAAAGTCAATGACTGTGGAATGTGATCTGAATAATATTTGCTTTCTTACTACAGATTATTTTGGATTTTTTTTATTTATTTTTTGTTTTTTTCCCCTCTCCGAGCCAAGAGCTGAACTGTAAATGTCAACACGTGTACGTTATGGATAAACAGAGCTGTTGTGTCGAGTTCAGCGGGATCCTGAATTTTAATTCGGCCCATCTTTATATTAACTCGAACCACAAAACACTTCTTCCTCTTTGGCTCAAGGCGAATGAGGCAAACCAGCCCTTGTTCTTAACCCAACTCAAATGAGTCGAGAGACCCATTTCTATGTGTGTGTTTTTGAGCCTTAGCTTGTCCATGTATGAATATATAATATGGAGGACACTTGAGTTCTCCCCCTTTCTCTCCTTTGTGCGTTGGGTGACCCACATATCGTTTTATTTGTTATTATTCATCTAGTGGATTTTTTTTTGCATTATGTAACTTCCTTTTTTTTGTGGAAAACTGCACTGTACACATGGACAGGCTGACTGCAGCATATGTGGTGGGAGGCTATTATAAATAAAACCATTCATCTTCCCCTTTTTTTTTTTTCAGCCAACGATTATTTGTTTAACAGAAGTCTGTGCGCATCAGCCGGTGGGTTTGACGTCATCCGTGTTGCTCTCTTCTATTGTTTGCCCTTGCAACAATTATCCCAAAGAGTCTGAGGGTAAATGACAGACCTGGACTCTAACGCTGACATGCAACAGACGTTTCTCCCTCTCATGGTTATTAATTTTCTAATTAATTCTGTAATTCTCCGCAACCAGTGTGTTGATTAACCAACAGTTGCCATGCACACTTGGCGATATGCAGGGCTAATGCCTTTGGTTACTATACATCCATACTGACATGATGACAAGTGCCCACCAGGCTGATATTGAAGTGTATACAACCTGATTTTTATATTCATTTTTTTTATGCTCTATTTTTTTCCCTTGAGGATTGCAAAGAATCAGCGTTGCCATGGCACGATTTGGAGAGGTTACAGGACATGAAATGGGATGATTATGGATTCTGAGACCTTATTCCCGTGGCATTTTGTCGAAAACAAAGAAATGCAAGGCGTTAAAAGAAGCGATGGCATATCCCATTTCACCACCTGTCTGTCAAAGACAAAACAACCTGTGCAGTCAAATTACCACTGTTGTGTTGATATGTAGATTAATTCATTTAATTCCCGGCATATACATGCCGTTGCTAGAAAACACATTTGGACTGTGCAAAATGTGGATTTTGTATTTAGCCTTTCTCCCATTTTTGTCATCATTGACGGAATTGACCTTATTTCATCAGATAAGCGCGCAAACTCACATTTTGCCTGAAGGAAATAAGCATTTTAAGTGAAGAGTAAAGCTTTACAACCCAACATTGCTTAATGGCACAAGAAAGGCAGCTCAAAATTGCGGCTCATTGATGACGGCCTTAAATCCGACCACTTGAAAAATGTTCCTTCTTCGGCAAACCTTGCCCTCTGCCAGGACCAGCGCGATAAGAAAAGAGGTAATTTGATAGACAGGTCATCTTATCAATGTTGATGAATGAATACAGTACGGCGAAATAGTGGAATTTCCTCAAAATGGAAAGGGGCCGTTGTTTGACAAAACATCTCACTTAATACGTGGAGAGCATTTTTTACTTTGAACCTTTCTTTGAAATGTCACGAGAAAAGGATTACGAATATGGTGTAACATACAAGGACAGTGACTACACACTAGCTGGACACCTTTACACTCTCAGAAGCCCTGAGAGCAAGTCGTCCTTTTCAACAATTTCTCTGGGGCTCGAGGCAGGAGGAAAAACTGCATCCTTCAGCTTGCACTCACACAGCAGGGCATGTGTCTGGTTAAGTGCGACATTTAGACATAATGCAAGAAGAAACGGAGACACAGATGCAACAGTATTGTTTGAATTTCAAACACATGTTCATGGTGTGAAATTGTTCACAACTGTATAGAAGGTTTGCGCACAATCACTCATCCCACAGACACATTTGCTGCCGCTATAGCAGTCTGGGAGAAAATTGGCTTTTTGCAAGAACTGCAGTATAGCAGATACTGTATTAAGAAATACAAAACAAAATGTGTTGTTTTTTTTTTGGTCTCCAGCTGTTAAATGTTTCACTATACAGTATATATGCCAGGTGATTGCTAACTCAGGCTCTCTCATTTGGTGCTGGGCACGCAGCACACGCTGGATGAGTCTTTTCACCGAAACAATACTAATGAGAGCGGTGAGAGTGAACCGAGAAGCACTAAAGTTGTTGGAGGGAACACCAACACGGTGAGCTGAATAACACTGTAAAGCTCCATGGAACCGGCTGCTTGTAATCCCTTTTACATCCAAACACTAACAGACACCAAATGTATTATTGACATGTGAAATAGTTACTAGTTTCGCCCCTCAAAAAGTGCATATTGATTGATTCAAACTTATTTTAAGTGGATCAAGCCCAGAATGAAATGTCGGCAATGAACTTTTCTGCAAACCAGTGATACATTAAAATTGTACCTGTCCAATCACCACATGTTATTTCACATGTGTATGACCTGGCTTTCATATCAGGAGATGGAAGGTTTTCCACGGCAGTTCGAGACTGCGTTTCAACATTTGTAAGCATGACAGAACAGTGTATGTTCATCAAGGCCATGGGACAGTTTCCAGCAAAAAGAAGATTTTTATTAAAGAATGTGATATCTCTCGAGCTGGTTTGTGGCAACACAAATGTGAGTTTTTAAAAAGACCCAAGGAAATAACTTCCCAGTTTATTTTACCGACGACTCGTGATTTCTTATATTCTCATATAACTTTTTTGCCGGATGTCTCTTTGTCTCTTCCTGCCCTTTCAGTTGTCATTATGGTTGGACTATGATACAGTATTTTAGTCTCCATGTGCAAAAATTACTTTGTTTTATTTGCAAACCCTTCATTCAAGTTATTCATTTTTTTAAAAGGGCTTCCTGGAACCCAAAAGCTCAAATAGAGATTAGTCCTCACCAATTTACTGTACCAGATTAAGTTTTTGTGGCATGCAGTTCCAAACTTCTAATATTTGACAGTAACAACCCAATTGTCTAAAAGATTATAACTTCTGTTGAGAGGCTAAACCCAAACTTGTAGTCTCTTGTCCAAAGCATCAACCCTGACTAGAGGGATTGCAGTGAACCTGATGAGGGACTAATGTTCCAGTTGAAGATCAGGTATAATTGTGACAAAATGTTCACTTTACGCCAGTGAAACTATGGAATCCAAGCCCGGTCCACTCTGTTTTCAAGCTAAAAAAGAAGTAATAATTAGTTTTGGTTTGACACCCACCACAGCTCAGTTTCTTCACTTTATCGCTTGCTGTGGCCAGCAGTCTACATCTTTTATTGAACCCCTACTTTCCCCAAGCATTCCTCCGACACAAGCAGAAGGTACCATGTAAAACTACTTTCAGAACAACTCAAGCTCCACAGTATACCTCCACTCCTCTTTCTGACAAGCGGTGACACAGTAACTGTCGATCTTTCCTCTCCCATTAAGGAGGAGGTTTCACATTTCTCCGTTGCAGGCTGCCAGAAAATCTTTTCTGTCTTAGTGTTTCTCTTTGAAACTTGCCATACTCTGAGAAATCAAATCATGACATATCGAACAGCACTGTTCTCAAATAGTGGCTTCTCTGACAACGCTGGAGACACCTTTGGATGTCTGGCATGGTGTGTTGTTACTTGCGGTTGCTGGCTGGTATCTAGCAAAGAAAAAAAAAATCATTCTAGCTGCTGCCCAGGTGTAAAAAAAAATACTGAGTCTGCTACACTGCTTTTAGACTTATGGACATCGCTTAAAAGTTTTAAACAAATGCCAACAAGATAAAAAAACAGTAGAAAACATCTGTCTGGTTTGAGTGTCCACAAAGAAACTCAAGACAGCGGGGAGACTGCATTTCAAATGCAGAAATTCAAATGAAACTGGTCGAAAATATTCAGCGTCCTCAGATGACAGAATGGACAAAGTATTCTGCAGCAAGCCTCCTGGCACATTGAGGATGATGTGTCGTGGCTGTGTTTTATCTCAGTCAAGAAAGATGAATTTTAATTAGGAGCTGAATGTGAAATCATGACTAAAAAGTTAAAAACAATAGCACTGACTCAACAGATTCTTTTTTAGCTCATTGTTTCCACAAAAGCACCACACATTTCCATTATTTTGCAATTTAAATAAATCTCTGCCGGTACTAATATTTTTTTTTTTCTCTGAGCACACCATGTTACTTACACGGGCTCATTTGTAAGATGTGGCCAGAATTTTGTTTAAAAAAAAATGAATAAACATTATCAACAAAGTGTGAACAAACAATGTGTTGCAAATATGTCTAATCAAGTTAGCATGCTAACCAAATAGCCCCAGCCCTTCCTGTTTCCTAATATCACTTTGTACTGCAAGAGGCGATAGTCCAATAACCCCCATAAATTCAGCTGGGTAATAAAAGCAGCAAGTTCGCCACAATAAACTTAAAAACATGTCAAGAAAGGAGATATTTTTACCTCTATGGTTCCCTTTCAAACATCTACAACCGTGCACCAGTGTGAATATATTCTGGCTATACAAACAGTTTTTGTCCGCTGCTGATGCCCAAGTCCTCTGCAGGTTAACCAGGTGTAGTCCTGTAAATCGCCTCCTTACTGGATCCCGAGACTTCAAACTGGCATCTGTCAGTCTCAGAAGCTGTGTTCAGTCATTAGTCCAGCAGCCGTGTTCACTGGGGAGGCCTGTTGGTGACTGTTTCTAGTCTAGCCTGGAGGGAACCCGTCATTTCGAGGATGTTAGGTGAGCAGACTCCAGCTAATTGGGCCACTTAGCTCCACAGCTACCTGAGCTACTTGCTAAAGGCAGGTAGTCACTAAAGCCAAAAATGGCAATAGTAAGTAATAGCAAGTCCTGTATAGTGTGGTAATGTGGTCTTGAGCTGCCTTTGAATTCTGGCCATTTTTTTTCTTTTTTTTTTAAAGTTATACTTTTAAATTAACAAAAAAACTAAGAGTATTAGTCTTTAGTCTCACAACCCACTTTTGTTTATAAGTTTTATCAATAAGAAATACTGTGTGGTTAAAATTGTGATTAATGGCACAAAATACTGCGGTGCTTTAACATTTTAGCCATATCACCTGTTTCTACATGGCCCACTGGGACCTACAGGATGGATTTAACTCCTCCACTAGATGCTGTCTTGGCTCATGGGTATTCCTAGGGTAGATACTCTGGAGGCTGGGGATTTAGGCCTGTGTTACAGGACTTTTTTTTTTAGGTTTAGGATATATTAGAGAATAACTCATTCTCAAGGGCAATTTGGTGGTGATATTGTGCCTGGTGTGTTACCACAGTTCATCATTATGATGCACAGTCTGGGGAAGTTATTTTGCGGGAAATTTATTCATTTCATTATAATGTGGAGTTAAAAAGAAACCCTCGAGAACTTCATGATTAAAAAGAGAGAAACGTTACAGACATGAGAAAAAAAAAAGGGTGGGGGGTGTTGACTGTCATTTATTTACATCTGGTGTGAAACTGACAAAAAAGGGCAAGTGCCGTCGAAAACATACAAAAATAGAAAACGCATCATTAGACAGCTGATGCAGAGCAGTTGCACTCAAGTGTAATTAAGATGATAACTGTGACGTCTGCATTTCAGTTTCTGGTTGTTCTACAAGACATAGATCGGTAATGATCCATGTACATTTACATGCACACTGATCCTGTGATTGTGATCTGCTGAAGACACAATGCGCTAAAGATATTCTTACAAAAGTATCACCATCATGAAAAGCTACACCGCTATGTTGTTTGAGTTGTGAAAAAAATTTAACGAGTAAGGTGACAGATTAATTTAAATGTTTAACACAGGCACATTCAAGTCTGTATTGATGGTAGGTTATCACACAAGTGTTTCGTGTATTTCCTTGGAATATCCTTCCAACAGGTTTAACATTGCATCCATGAAATGAAGCAGAGCATGGGCTCCATCCATAACATTAGCAGACTATTGGTGGTTGAGCAGCTGCATAATGGAAATCCATATGGAACACATACTGGAAAAACAATAACACCTACTTCATATTATTGTAAGACACCGGGCAGGTGGAAATATCCCTACTCAAAGGGTAACTAGATGAATTTGGATGTGTAGACTTTTTCTTCCCACAGTAACATTGAGCAGGCTGATCCAAATAAGTTATTGTAACCTGACTATCTTAAAAAATAGTCAGGTTGAATCAGTTGAATGTCAAAGGAGAAGCTGACAATAGTTTAATCATAGTCATACTTGGAGTTTGATCATTTTCTTTAACAATGCCATCAAAAATTACAATTCCACGTTGTACAAAGCTTAATCCTAAGGCAGTCTGGTCATATTTTCAAAAGTCATAAATCTTACTGTTAGTGCAAATCATGCAGCTCAGAATATTAAAATGCATAATTTACCCACACAGAAGTGCCATAAAACTGATCCATCAACAAGTGATTTTTTACATTTTTTTTATTGCAGCGACTCCCAGAATATCATGGCAAATGCCAATGTTTCTCTGACTCTCAGCTGTGCAAAACGGCCTTGGTACTGTGCTCCCAACCAAACAAGACGAACAATCAAGTTACTGTTTAAGAGCAAAACTGAAGCGCACCAACCTTGAGGGGAAGATGTTCTCTTGAAGTGAAGAAATGATGTACAGTTGCAACCACACGACAGCATATTCAAAAAATTGCATTATGTTTTATGTATAACTAAATAAAGCCTTTTTTAAATGCTCTTTCTGTCAGAAGCTTTGAGTGTTGACAACAATACTGTGTATGCGGATATGGTGGTAGTTATGTGATATATAAACATTCAAGTAACTCGAGTAGACCGACTGAAATGGCAATAGCTCGTGGCTGCCATTGACTTGCCCTCGAGGCAGTTCATGAGCTTTAGCTGAACAGTTGCCACTGCAGATGTCCATGAAAACTTTTTTTTTGTGTTAGCTTGGATATGTACTTCATTCCCTGGGGATAGTCTATGTGAAGGCAGTAAAGAAGACCTATACAGTTTGCAAAGGCGTTGGCATAGACGTGTAGGTCATGCACAGTGATGTGCTCTTCCAGTACGACAGCAGCTTTGACATAATTTCTTTTTTTTTTTTTTCCAGAAACTCTTGCTATCTTCCTCTCTCTCTCGGTATGAACATCCACCACCTCCTCATAAGCTTAAACATGACCTGTCGCAATACCAAACTTCATTTACTCTCCAATGTTGGAGACGACAAAGGGACCAGAGAGGCTGCACTGTGATACAACTAAACATCAAATGTCATTGTGCCCGTTTACCTAAGCATTGAAATCCTCCTTCTACAGTCATAAATAGCCATTTCAAAAATCCTTTTTGTGTTTGTCTGGGCTCAGTCTGGGTCATTGCATATATAAAGCAAGTGGGACCTACCATAGTGTATGTGTCTTAGCTTGTAAAACCTAAAAAAAAATGCTGCGTTGGCTGGCTAGGAAAATCTGCAGAACTTGCAGGAC
This sequence comes from Spondyliosoma cantharus, assembly GCA_900302685.1. NCBI lineage: Eukaryota > Metazoa > Chordata > Actinopteri > Spariformes > Sparidae > Spondyliosoma > Spondyliosoma cantharus. Next base: position 27,158 of record OMLP01028652.1, on the reverse strand, counting down.
CTGTTCATACAGGGGCAGGCGGTAGGTCGGTCCACAGTGCTCAGTGCAGCCTCCGGCTCCGAAGACAAAAACAAAGTCAGATTATCATCGCCAAACATAGTGTCGGCCCGGGTGGATTTTTCCAAACAGAAAACACAATACACAGTATGCAAGTTGACTCAGCTGTGAAAGAATGCCTAGAAATGTTTGTTGCTCTGAGACTGATTGAAGATTTAAAGGCCTTCAACTGCATTTTGGTATACCTGTGACAAAGAACAAGGTAAAGATATACACTGCTGGCCATCCGTCTGATGAAGACTCGCTTTCTCGCTTCGAAGCTTAGAAAGCCATCGTGACGAAGCTAAACTACTTCACCAACTAGTCTCTCAGGCAGCCGTCTCTGGTGTGCAAAATGTGTGGATTAGTGTTTTTTTGTGTTCCCTTCCGCCATTGAATCTGTTCTGGAATCGTTTATGCACCTGCCCGACAGTACAGGGCGTACACGCGCCTCGCTTTCTGTATTCTTCAGTGACATCCTTTTAATAATTTAAGTTCAAAGGAGGAACAAACAGGGACTTTATTTCAAACAGTGTAAAGAAATGTTTCACTTTCGCGATGTCGGCAGCATATCACTGCCTACATGACAGCGGTGTCATTGCACTTAGGATATTTTTCTTGCTTGAATTAAGTTCATTTGCTCTTTCAGACAGCGAGCTGCCCGATCTTTGGACATTTGAAGCCTTTCATATCCAACAAACATGTTTTTTATTCTACACATACTTTTGATGAGATCTTTTTTTTTTTTTTTTTCCCACTCTTCCTCCAACAGCATTTTGACAGCAGTTGCATTTGAAGTGATTTCATGATTTTTCGGCGAGCTCCAGTCACAGTTCAGGTTGTTCTTGTTCTAGTTTGAGTGATGTATCTTACAAGTTCAGGCCAAAGTGGGAGGACTGGATATCAAAAGCTGTGAAGTGTACATGAGACGTGCTTTGCACTGCTGTGGACATTCTTGCTCCCTTTGTATTAAAATATGGATCTGTATATTGTTCGATTTGTCACTGTAATTAACACAATAGCACCAGTTGTATATTGCACTTCACTATGTCTGCGCCTTATTCTTTCAGTGTATATTCACAAACACGGCGAGGCTTTCTCTCCATCTCTGATAAACAACTCGCTCTTTCTTCATACAGCCTTTTTCAATATTCACGCCTATACTCAACTGAAATCACTTTTGACACGTTTATAAATAAACAATTAGCATTTAGTAGTTTTAAATTGTTGTAGAATGACTATTTTGTTAGATTGTCAAATAAGTTCAGCGGGCCTTAATTCAATAAAGTAGCTGAATTATCCAACTTTTGCCGTCTGCAGTGACTCATTTGCATAATACACCAGAGATCATTCCAGTCTAGAAAAAAAGTCGTGTCACAGATTCAATTGATGTTGCAGAATATGACTTGATAGCTGCTGCTTACTGAGTGAAAACATGAACATCCCCCTCCTAAACAGATGCTTGGCAGAACACAAAGCATATAACAAAGGTAGGAGTTGTTGCTTCTGAGGTGTGAAAATATCAGCTTTAAAAACAAAAAATAAAATGGTTTTGATTCCAAACACGTACAGTAGTTATAAAATAATCCCTTTTTAAACTGCCTTTTTAATAAGGTTTACGAAGAAATCGGCTTTTAATAGGTCAAATAACCATCAGGTGATTAACTAATTAATCCCTAAGAGGAATTATGGAATTGCACAATTAAGAATAATAGGACGGCATGATCACGAGAATACTTTGTTTTAATATCAATTGACACTCACGCACCTTGATGATGGCCATCATTCAACAGCAGTAATGATACGAGTGTCGCATGCCATTAGGGTTGAGTACCGAACTCGCTACTCTGAAGGGTACTGATCGAATTACGCCAGTACCAATCTGCGTTAAATCAATCTGACCATCAGGTACGTTAAATTTGCCACAGAGTGAGGAAGTGAGAGGCTGAGACAAGACCCCTGCAGTAACTTCCAGCGCTGCAATATTTGTAATGCAAACTACAAAGCTAACCAGGCATCAAACATATAGTGTATTATATTTGATACCCTGAAAGCCATTTCCCCTTCAGAAGCATGGTCATAAAATGAGACCTGGATACAGTGTTGCAGGCGGAGCGCAGCTCAAGTTGCTCAATGGCACAAAAAAGTTTCCCTTTGTTGACTTTGTTGCCCGTAGAGCGTGCACACTCGAGACTAATCTTGGGGTTGTTGCATGGGAGTTGTGACCCTCAAAAAATGTATCCACCATTTTTTTTTACAGATGCTTCTGTCACAATGTTAGTTGGTCTTTGAGCCCCAGTGCGTCACGTGACAACATAACCACGCGGTCAAGGCCTGCCACTCTTCCTTGGGACGTTAACATGCCTGCAGTCACAGAGTTCAGCCCTGCTACGTGAACGACGAGGCATCGACATCTTGACTGACACCTTTAAGTATTTAAAAAAGCTTGTTGGAGATAACTGGGCTATTTTTCCCTTGCTCAATTGTTGTTGTCTTAGCAATTTTACCAGCGTTTGCCAAAGCTCAGTCCCTGGCTGCGTCCGAAAAAATTCCTTACAGACTTGTTGTTTAATAAGCTTAAACAGCATGCTGGGTTTTATAGAATAGTGTCTAAAACCTAAAAGTATAAAGCCAATATTACATGGATTGCATGCTATTTACCAAAAAAATTTATAGTTTGCTGACAACAACATGACAGCCAGTGCCGGTGTTTCTTCTTCTCCCCTGGATTAAGCAGATTAGAAGCTGCAACGGCATGTGGCTGCTCTCTTCTACTTATTAATGTTCTTTTAGACAGTTATGTATTTTTATATACAGGCCAATATCATCACAGGATATTCCATCAGTTTCTACATTGAAGTCCAGTTATCCAGATTGAGTAAAGAGTGAAAAACATTTCCCAAATTGCTTCATAGGCTTTGGGCAGCTTCCTCATTTGAAGCAATGCCAATGCAACTGAAATGACATGTTTGTTAGTACAGAGAGAATAAAGATACTAGTGGGTCTCAGTACTGAATTCCAGGGAACCGGTATCAGTTCAGTTGTTTACGGCACCCACCCATATCATACAACGTACAGCGTTTTCCTTTACAAAGAATGCAGAAGAGCAATTAGCAGTGACATTAGCTTTTTTTTCAGACTGTGATTAACTTACTTTTTGATATTATCAGTGCTCTCTGTCCAGGCTACAGCATCTGAAGGAGAGAGATATCTGTGGTCCTCCAGCTGCTGCTGCAAAACACGCTTGGTTAATGTGCCTGCAGAGCCAGGTTATGCACCTTGATAGATGCAGCCCGATTAGTTTAATTATGACGGACAGGCAGAGAACTAATCTCAGACAAGACCATCAGATCTAATTCTCATTACGTTTGACTGTTTGGAGACTCACGTGTGCAGAGGGCAGGATCGGTTTGATAGTTTGGTTAGAATCGCTTCGTATCTGATGGTGCCGTGGCCTCAGCCAGTACTGTGACACAAGTCCATTTTAAATTTTGAGATGAATTTATCCAAAATGTGCTGTTATAATATGTGAATCTGCTCCATGAAACATTGTTTCCATCAACAGAAGCTTGACCTCAAATGAGCCTATATTCATCACTCGGAGCTGGACGCATCACAGACGTGGCACATTCCCACCACAACAATGCATCAGACATACATGAAGGAATGGGAAAATCATCTTTCCAGCTTTCAGAATGCTGTAAAGCTGTGCTTTGTTTTTCAAGACAATATCCACCCACTTATGTCAACAGTGTTTTCATTTTCCACTTCAGGTTAATGTGACTTCAGCTGCCTGCAGGCTTCTGGATAACACGCCTACAAAGAACTCAGAACTTAACTGATGTTAAGTAATGTGCAGTTGTGATAAAGGTTAAAGACTATCGATAGGTAAGCAGTCAATACAGCTGCATGCTTTAGAGACCGGGTTCAGCAGGGTTCCTGTTGATTCTCGGAGGGGATGATGTCTTGATGGCTGACATTTGTCGTTGTAAAATATCTGTATTACTTAAGACAGTTTAAATAGTGAATGCAACTCCCTGGTCTCAAAAGTAAAGCCAATGTAGAAGAGACGTAAAGCTGCAGTCTTTCTCATGGTCAACAGGGGGCTACCCCACTTTTTGCAAAAAAGAAGTCCTGTTGTATGTAAGCTTATGAGAAAATGACCCCGCTACTCACTTGTTGTATTACCCCAGTGAGCGGTTTCTTAATGGGTTTATGGGCTTAAATC
>OMLP01028652.1:0-17233 GCA_900302685.1 Spondyliosoma cantharus | reverse complement strand
GTGATAAAAAAAAAAAAAAAAAAAAAAAAAGTCAGGGCTAGGTAAGTGTTTTTCATAACCCGGGTGTGTTAAGTATTCCCTTGCGCAGGCAGGCAGTTTTAGTTTTTGCTTATCATTCTGTTCAATTTGAGAGCATCATATTTTAGCTGCATAATCGCACCGCCAGTGCGACGAAACACAAGTGTCACTCATTGTCGCCGTGTTTGAGCTTTTTCAGTACTGTATGATGAACTCTATTGATCCATGTGATGAGCTGAATGACTGCGCAAGTTATCGTAGAGTGATTCAGCGGAGGAAAATGGAATACTGATATACAAGAACATCAAAAATACAGCAGATAAAAACATTTTTTTTTATGATTCAATCAAGTACTAAAATGTCATCGTAGATAACTGCTCAAAACAAGATATATGAGCGTTCCTTTATACATTTGAATACACAGCAATTACAGCCACATTAAGTCAACAGCAGAGACTCGCTGATGAATAAATGCGGAGCTGTTTGTCTGCCCGATTGTCACATCCCCGTGAGTTAAGAGTGTAATAAATACCGAGGGCTCGCTGTTTGCTCGGTGCCATAAAAAGGTCGCACTCGGGAGATTTCAGGAGTATCTAAAAATAAAATATCTTATCAAGGTAAATGCATAATTAATGATTGGTCATTTTACATAAGGAGCGGGAGTTATCTTTCCCGCTGCCCTTGCCAATCACCGCGCGTGTCACCGCAGAAGGTTCCGCCTCAGCCCGTCTAATGCATCCTAGATATCAGCATGTGAACGAATCATATTAGAATCCAGCCCACCTGGGGTTATTAATTGTGTTGCTGTAGAAACAAGCGACTCATCTGACTCTGTCTAAAGATGATTGGATTTATTTTTATTATTTATTTTCACTTATCTGGTTTGCAAACCAGTTGTTCATCAACAATGACAACTTTTTTTTTTTGCTAGAAGAAATGTCGTTTGTTTGCATTGGAACTTTTATATGTTGCAACTTAATGTAATGTTGTACCGACACTGTGCTCTGGTTAGGTTTAGGGACAAATATCACTTGGTTAGAGTTGAGGAAAGGTGATTTTTTTTTGGCTTAAATTACCTGTTGGAGCACGGCTGGACATCTCATTAAAAAACACATGAGTTTGTCACCACAAACCGAGTTAGGGATGCCCCAACGATTTACTTTTTTTTTGTCGCCATGAATATGGATGGAAACTGTCTCGAGGCCCCTTAAAAATATCCAGTGGTTTCACACTCGCAATGCAGTCTTGAACTGTGGTCACTGGCTTGGCAGATTTCTCGCCTGTAACTCCACTGTTAACCCCTCCACCGCCTGATGGGAACGTCGGGTCAGAAACATGTATTGTGAACTTTGATAGGTAGCCAATGACACGCTGATGTGAGTGTATCGGTGGTTTGCAGAAACGACAACTGCCGACATATTTTTTCCTGCCGACTGGACTGGATAAACAGGAGTGCCGGCACTGTGCCTCGCTCAATTAGAAATACTCAGTTGGGCAAATCTTGCATTTTTTTTAAAAGGTACGAGTACAAGAAAAGACATCTATCACTGGGTTACAATGTCACATGAATCCATACTATATTTGCCTCTTGTTATCACTCCAAAACACTCTCAGGGAAGCAGTTACGACAGCATAACACCACAAATGAAATACACAAATGCTGATATTACAGCACATATTACAGTTTCCCCACACATGTATTAACTAAAGTGATTTTTATAAACAAAAAGGACAAGATTATTGACATATTGTTGACGCATAAGGATGGCCTCCTCCGAGCATCCATCTCATTTTGCATGTATCTACATTCTGTCAGGGTATTGAATTCAGATGGGAAATTGGTCCAAGAATGAGGTAGTGATTGCTGACCACCCCATATGTTCCCTGTCATAGAAAACTTCAATAATCTAAAGAGCATCTGTCAAAAAATAATGCAGTCAGCAGGAGCTGTCCATTTCCATTTGTGAGCAACATAATGCTACAATCTGAGAGCTGGCAAGAAGCAAGTAGCATGACTCCTGGTTATGTTGAATTTATGAATCTTTAAGTGATACCTCGGGTCACGTCAGCCATACTAATTGTGAAATGTTTTCAGTCTGAGCCTGCTTTCCCTTCAGATCTGCAATGTAACATCAAAAAAGGTGATATACTTAGGGTTTGAAGGAAAAAAAATGATGGGTAAATGTGCCTGAACAAATGATACAAAAAAAAAAAATCACTTTAATAGTCAACAAAATAAGTTATCAATAACCCAACAACTGAAAATAAAAAAAATACCAAGCAGAAAAGGTTTGTTTGGAGATAAAAACATGATGTGAACACAATCGATTGCCTTTGCTTTTATTCTGACTTTCATTCCTTCATTCGGGAGGTTTTGAGCAAACGGTGTCTCTCCAAGCAAACATTTATTTATTTTTTTTAAGATATTCACTCCTGGGAGCTGCCCAGCACAAACAGCCTTGAACCGTTAGCTTTTGACAAATTCACCAGATCAAAATGGAGGAACATCTTTTCTTCGCTGCGCCCGAACAGTCCTCAACGCTAAAAAGGAAAAAAAATACAACATTTTTCTTTATTTTTTTTGTTGCCGTTTATGCTACACATGCTGACCCTGTGTAGCTGTGGTTCATGTTGAAAAGTTGCTGTGGCAAATCCTAATGCACAAACGGTGTCGAGAGGCATTTAGTTCTGCGGGGAAGCTGTGAAAAAGAGGCATGGCTTCAGAAGTAATAAAAGTGCATTCAGACCACACATTACCACCCTAGTCCGACAGATGTAGGGTGTCGGCCCAATGCCTCATTCGGGACGCCGTAAGACATCCTGAAAGATGAACACAAAGAACCAAAGGAAGAAAGCGTGTTTGAATTTCTTTCCCTGCTAAGACAAATGAGATGTTCCAAATGTTGTTGATGGATCGGAGCAAAGACTGATCTTCCCTGTACATCTGTAAACACAGCGACACGGGAAGAGGAATGGTTTCGTGAGCTCTGATACCGAGGAAAATTCACAGCCCCGTCTTTATGTTCTGTAAGGTTTTATCAAACACGCGCTATCAGTATCATCCACGACGCCCTAGTTTGTTTGCATTGTTGTTCCAAGATGTCGGTCTCTAGCACCTCCCTCCTGATGACATCGCACGCATTGTGGAAGACGGCACGCTGTGATTGGTCAGGGCCCAACAGGTAGTCTGTCATGTCAAACGCGGCGAGGATGTACGGCTCCCCGATAACCTAATCATGACCATCGTAACAACATTCCAGCTGATATTTGAAAGCCAATACCGATATTAGGGAGTGAAAATCAATATTCCGGCAGCTGTTAACACTTTTCTCAGCGATGATCCTTCAAATGTCGCTATCAGACACTTGGTGACAAAGGTACGTAAACGATGCAGGATATTTTAACTTTTACTAGAGCCCGGCCGATGTATTGGTTGACCAATATTATCGGCCGATATTGGCCTATCAGAGATGCATGTTATTGGCATATATGTTGTTGTATATGAAAACATTCTTATTTTTCAGATTCTAATGCACAATAAGATGCTTGGGTTGGTTTAGAATAATGAAATTCCCTTTGCAATTTATTCAGTTCACTGATGTCATGTTTGATATAACGTTTATTGTTAAACTGGAAATAATATCCTGCCTCCGTATCTAAGTGTTTGACATTTGTGGGATTACTGTGACATACGTGTGTAATGGCCAACATACCGTCATCATAACTGTGTACTCCCTGTTATTAGCATTGGCACCAGAAGAATTAGTGTCTAGATCATTTAATAATTATTAATAACTCCAAGCAAATTTGCTTTTTTCTGCTTTGTATTTACAGTGTTGTACGCCCCTGTGTAGGACATTACTTAACATCTTACCCAGCTGATTAGAGAATACTGTTGCTATCGCTTCATCTGAATTATAAGTACTGCCTCTGGCACAATCTGCTCCTAAGATGTGTACACACATGTTGCCTGAAGCCCAAAAAACACGAGGCCAATTTTTGTCCTGTTTTATTCACAGTACATTTTGCCTCGTTATGCAACAGTTGATCTCGTGTTAATTGGTGTCAGCATTTCAACGAGGTATCAGAAGAAAAATCGAGAATGCACTATAGATGTTTTCTATCAGCGATGCCATGCTCACATTTTCCTTTTTTAGTTTATTCTTTCACAGTATGAAATATTTACAGCGAGATGTCTGTAACGGCACTGTGATGTCTGAGTTCCTCCGATACAGTGGGGAAAGTTTCAAGTGATGTGGGGCAATTATCCATTATAGATTAATTAAACTTGCCAGCCCTTTTGTAATCTAAATCTAATTGACTCATTAGGAAATAAATTGCATAAATTAATGGTCTGAAGAGTACACGGACAAAAATAAAACATTATTTTATGCCGTTCACAGCTTTCAGGGAACAGAGGAGCCTTTGTTTAGCACGAGGCACCTTGCATGGGCAAATTAACAGGAATAATAGGATAAATACACGGCTCATAAAACGACGCAGACCAAGCCATTGTCAGTTTTTTTTTGGGCTGAGGTGTGCACATTTCATTAATTCATCGCTGCAACCAATTCAATGTTTTAAAAAAAACAAAAAAAACATATCGTGTACGTTATATTTATGCGTTACGAGCTGGCCGTTCTAAAGGTGTTCACTTTTCTTTCCAATTCAAACTTCATTTTATTCCCTAAATCACAATATAAATGTCCTCCTGCCATTACAGGTCAAGTTACTATTAGACAAGAGGATTAAAGAAGAAGTAATTGATTTTGTTAGACTCCCTGTTAATGAAAGCCGGCAAAGTAATTGACAATTTGCTCTCAGTCTCAGCAGCATCTTCCACTTATGTATCCCCTGCCTGAAAGATCCTCAATATTTAAATAAACATAAATGAGGTGCCGCTAACAGGAAATCGACGGCACACATCTTAAAACACAATGATGTATTAAACTACTCACGACAATGAATGGACATGCTATAGGAAGCCATTATGTGCCCACCATTAACACTGCATCATTTTTTGGAAAAATAAGCTGATCAGCACTTTTAGAGATGTAACTGCCATTCGTAGAGGAGATGGATGGCCCCCTGTATTCATTATCATTTGGATATGTGTCGAGTCGCTTGGATCCACGACACGTTGAGGCGCAATAAGGCGTCCTCCTAATGACAACATATGTGCTGATGTGGTGCATAAAACATGACGTGAACTACTAGTTATTTATAGCGGCAGTACACAAAAATTGCAAATCGTTCGATGGCTAACATGCTAATGTGGATGCTTACCGTACGCACATGTGCGACCATCGTGTCATAAACGTGTCTGTAGATCTAATGTAACACTTCAATCTGTCTTTGCTTGGTTTAATTGTTGGTAATAGCTTCTGGCGTCGTCAGATATAACATGGAATGATTTAGGTATTCTATGTAAACTGTGTATTTTCTTCCAGGGGGATAGTGTATATCCAGAAAAAGCCATTACTTTTATATATCTAGGCTCAATCCCATTTCCAGTTTTTACCCTTACCCATTGTTTTCAAGGGACCTTGTCCCTCAGAATAGAGTTACAAGGTGAAGTGGTTGAAATCTCAGCCTTCAAAACCCTCATACCTCATCAGCCGTTGTGGAGTTGATGTTAAATTTCTCCTGTGTAGCCGCCGCGATCCCTAATTTTCTATTTACCCAATGGAGATTGAAAAGCACGGACGACTCCCCTATTAATTTACAACTTCACTCTATCAATCAAGTCATCAAATAAAATGGAAACCGCTTCATTACCTGGCCATTAGCGGCACTTAGGCTAGGCTAACATTAGCAACCCGTGCTCCTACCCCGCCTGTCTGCACTGATGTTACTGGAACGGTGACGAGTGCAGCGACTTCACTGCTGGATTGGAATTAAATTTGGGGCGACGTATGCCATCAAATGGGTGAATGAATGCAACGTTGAAATATGTCAAAATGCAGAACTGTTGTGCATAAATCAGCAATGACAATATGACGTCAGCTAGCTAGCTCGTTAGCTACAGAGAGATTAGCAAACTAGTAGTGAATATGTTATGCCTGTTATTAAAAAAAAAAAAAAAGGGCAATATTACATTGAAGTGACAGAGTTCTCATAATCCTCAGTTTGAAGTGAAAGCAGGACATCTGGTTTGTAAAAAAAAAACCTCTGGCCTTGTAGCCCGAACACTTTGAATCAGGAGACCGTAGTTTCATTTTTGAAAACATTTTCATTGAAAAAATAGTTTGCATAGAAATGTGCAAAAATGTCCAGTGGCTTTCAACACACTGCAAATATGTGTAATGGATGGTAGACTGTCAGTATGTCAGGGATATATTAACCTTGTTGATAAAGCATTATTTACTGTCAAACTGTGCTGACATTGTTTTCATGTTATTTCATGTTATTTCATGTTGTGTTGAATATGATTGAGGTATGCAGTTCCTCTTATGCTTTGGGTGATGCAAACAGGAAGTAATATATCGCTATTGAAGACGGTGAGTTGGCTTCGACAGCTGTATTCCATTTATGAAAGAAAAAAAGGTATCAGAAGAATTTGTTTTCTAACTTTCAACAGTGTTTTTTTCTTTTCCACTGCAGACATTATAAGAACAGGTAAAAGTTGCCGTGAAGGTCTGATAATGGTCAGTCATGCTCCAAAAAGCTTTTAAATGTTCAATAAAGTTGCCAAAATATAAAGAAAACATGCATTTGCTTATGTTGTAATATGATCTTGTGCAGATAAATGGCAAAGAAGCAATTGCTTTTGAATTGTTTCCACAATACGATGAAGTATGGATAAAGTGGCGGGATGCGATTACTTTATGCTGCATTAATAAACATGGGCACTTGTGGACAATCTGCGTTTCGGAACATACAGCACAATCATACAGCAATTACAGAGTGGACCTCAATGGAAAATTACATCATTTGCATAAGGGCTTCCAATACCTTCTCCCAATGCCTCTAGTTCTGCAGCGAACAACCCGGGGTCCCCCAGTTGATTACAACGGGCCTGGCAGACGCTTGCACAATGATTCATGCAATCTTACTCATCATTTTCACAGGATTGCCTCAATTATACGTCTTATTACACAGAGTACAATGCACTCAGCAAATGAGCTGTGTGGAAACGGGCAAAATAATGTCATCTCCTTTGAATACACCAAAACTTAGATTTTAATGATTTGAGTTGGGCTTCGGAAATTGTTTTTTTTTTTTAAATGTTAATACTTAAAAGCTACCGATATTTCATTTAAATATGGATCTCGCTAAACCCTCACTCGGCAAGTGTTGTTCATGGATATTAAGAATTATTACTTTACTTAATAGAAGAGAAACTTCATGGTCATTATATAGAGAGAACACTGAAAAAGTAAAGACATATCCAGAGGGAAGTAGCTTTTAGCCAGTAGACGGACCTAAATAAACAGCTGTTGCGCAATGAATGAATAAATAAGTAAATGGTTAAAGTGCAGTTGAGACTTTGCTCAAACAAAAACACAATCGTTATGAAACAAATCCACTGATGCAGTTTAAACCAGATGAATAAATAAATAATTCTGACAAACCCCTTTTATTTATGCTGCCTAAAGCAAAACAAACCTTGCAGATATGAATAATGTTTTCAGGCATTTGCAAAGCGAGTGCAGGTCATCCTCTGTACCTAACCCAATTTTTTAATTGTTGAGAGGGAGCGAAGCCAAGGAAAAAAAAAACATAATAGAATCGGGGGCTTGCTCTGCATGTGGAGGTAAAGATGGCCAAGAAATCTGATACATGATTAAAATGCCTCTGTAGTTGCCAAACTTAAAAAAACAAAACAAAACAAAAACAATTTGTTGATTTATCCTCCCGGCTTTGGTCCATCTATGCTCAAACTTCCCCCAACTGTATCTCCAGTTCCTCCCCTGCTGCTCCGCCACTATGAAATCAGATTGAGAGTCATAGATCACCAGAGACTTCACAATAATTTATATGCAAATCGGATGCCATCTATTAGCCTTTCACAGAATCAGTTTAGATTATGGGAGAAAACAGAGCCATGCCTGCACCTGATCTGCTTTTACCAGCTCCTCCCCCCTCCCCCAAAGTGGAAATGCATTGTCATAAAAAAAAAAAAAAAAATACAACCCTATTTTAGACACCACCTGGAGATGTTTAAAGAGATTTTACCCACACTTCTGATGCAACCTGATATCGTGCCCTTATTCCCTCGGGCTCATTTGACAGATGCTTGGAAACGTTAAGAATTTAATTCAAGATTAGCATTGTGCTTAATCTCTTTTTCAAGGTAGCAGAATGCGTCGTGCAATGTTGGAGGGAAAGAAACTATAGAAACAGACGTATGAAAAATGTTTTGCTTTTTGCTTAAATCGACGAGACCAGCCTTAGTCACACATTTCATTTTGAAGGATAAAGCATGTAACTGACTCCCTCATAGGTGTTATTCTAATGAAAACTCTACCCATTGTGAATAAATAATAGCTTCCACGCTGAAAAACCTCATGGGGCACAGTGGATGTTTGCCATACTCTATGCCATTGTTCCTGTGTACCTGTGCAGATATATTTGGCTCGTATTTTTTTTTTTGTGCACAGCGATAATATTTTGATGGTGTTACAAATGATGGCCAGTTCGGATGAAGGCACGGGCGAGTAATGGGTTTGGGTGCTGCATCTCCGCTAATTAAATGACGGTGAGCAAGCAGATGAGAGAAATGCTTTAATTTTTCAAAGGTGACATGCAACCAGGAACATTATGTGCCAGCTATCAGCATACATAACAGGTAGAGAGGCACCAGCTGACAGGTTCTCTAATGAAGGGCTGCAACACTGCAATGTTTTATCCATCTGCTGTCAGATTGTATGGCCAAACATGTCAAAGCATTCGCGCGGTGGCTGTTGTCCCCACCACTGATGTTTAGCTTCATCATTGCATGTCAGTACACAGTGGTCTGCTCCTTCCAATTATTTGTTCAATTATATAGACACAACACAGACTGCACAGTCGACAGTGTCAGGATATTTTTTTTTTTTTAAGACAGCAGGTTCATGATATACAAACCTAGCCCGGGTGGAAAGAGTACAAAAGCAAGTGTTTAGATGCTCTCATGTGCAACGTTTATTAAAGTATATTACAGTGATACAAAACATTGTATGGCCTAGCATTTTGGTTCGGCATTTATTAAAAATACGATTTCAATTTGACAGAAAAATGAGAATTGCTTTAGACAAAAGCTAGTAGCTGAACCAAGCTACTAGCCTCAGTAATGCTACTGTAAAGGTAACAATTAGATCTGGTGCAAACCTCACCTTCAACAGCTGCTTACCATGCACTGTGCTAGTAGGCTAAAGCATTTTGCTAGCGTGACATTGCTCCGAATTTTACAAGCATGGGTAAAAATCTTCGACTTATAGGGTGAGGGGTTAGGATTTACCCAAAAGTGTCATTGAAGTATTGTTTCCGCTCTACATTCAAACTAGTATTCTAAACATAAATACATATAAGCATTTTATGCTGCTGCAAACCATGGATACATTAAATGTGTGTTTTTTCGCGAAACAAGACAAGAGACCAGTGTGACCACGACTGCTGTAAGGGAGAAACAGCTGGATATTTTCAACAACACATGCCAGGTTAGTTGCAACAAAACGGATATTTTTGCCTGGACGTTAGGAGCCATGTCTGAGGAGACAGAACCAGGCGAGTCAAAACACGTTCTTTCCTAACCCTATCCGACATCACAGGGCTGTCACATCACTAACAGAAACCGAAAAAAAAAAGTTTTGACATGTCAGTGATTTGCAGAAAATGTCTGGCAGTCGGATGGATACATACACTTTTTTTCCCAGTACACAACAGCAGGACAATGAACTGTGCTTGATGTTAAGCTCTTTATGGTATCCAGTGATTGATGTTGCCTACATTGGTTAGTTAAATGATGTGCTGCCTGGACCATAACTTGCACCCATTTTTCTATTGATTTATTTTATGGATTGATTCTCCCCAGTGGTCAGGGGATAAATCAACGTCCAAAGCTTCCAAGCAAGCATACTGCTGCTCTTAAACAAGACACATGTGATATGATATTCATTACCATTTGAGAAACACCGCATTACAAATGGCGCGACAGGTACACAGGAAGCTGCAGCCGCCTGCAAGAAGGAAGCATTTAACTGTGAAAGCAACAAAAAAAGGCGAGATTGAAAATACACATGGAAGATATGCATTTAGATCAGGTAACTTGCATCATTTATACTTGAAGAGTAGTCTATGAGGAGATTTCTAGCCGCCGTTGTTAACTGGATTCAAACTTTTAAACGATGAACTGAAGCTGTTGTTTCACCACTGTCCTGTATTGTGGTTCTAACATGAGGTTCTGCAGGTACTGGTTCGCCACGAGCAAGCGAGATGAGCAACGAACGAACATTTGAGAATGCTAGAAATTAAATAGTTTGATTTACAGGCAGGTGGTATGCTTTAAATAACAACCATCTCCGGGCTTGCTGTGTAATCCTTCGAAAACGTTATATTATCGCCTGTTTTTTTTTAGAGCATCATGGTTCTTTTTAGGGTATTTGAGGTATACAGTTCTCAGTATTAACAGTTGTCCTTGTGACGTGTGAACTCCTTTCTGCAGCAGCTAATCCATCCTCCTTGGGCAGAGGGTGGGAGGGGGCAAGAAATGTTATTTTTCAGCTGGAGTCGTCTGTGCTACTGGTGCACGGTGCGGGTTTGCGGTGATTCATTTTAAAAAAATTCAATTTTGCAGTTTAAACAGTATCTGAGTGTAATGGGAACAGGAATATTAAGCATTGCCAAATTAAAACTATCCATAACACTGATTAAAAGCACTGCTCTGAACACACGCAGGCACACACGCACACACACACATGCACACGCTGACACAAAAGGAACAGCAGACGCTTCTATTGTGCTGCGCTGACATCTTTATTTTAATTCAGAAAGATTCACAAAGCAAAAACCATTAGCGAGCAGACCGTCAGGGGAGATAGTTAGCTTCACTTTCAAGGCCTGGTTTGTATACTTAATGGCCAGTTATTCAGAAAACTGAAATTGTTTACCGTTCTTGTGTCATACTGGATGTTCCTTTGCAGCTGTATTCATGTCAGGCTGTTCAGAAGCGAAGGAACCTCTTTGAAGCGACAATATTCAACTGATCTCGTGTGTCTTTAAGTATGTGGCATATAGAAACGTTGAGGTGAGCCTCTGTCTCACAGGTAATTGAGTTGACCTTTTTTTATTATTATTATTATATATGTCTTTCCCCTGTCATAGGAAGAGAACATGGTTTCTTCATTTTCCGTTGCCTGACAGGAATGTTTTCTCTCTTTAAAAGCCCACGTTCATGCACGGACACTTAATTAACTTCTCGCTTATTGGGTGACACCTGAAGAAGAAAAAAACAAAACATTTAGTCGCAGTTTAAATCGGGTGGAAAATGCTGAAAGAAGACTAATGTCACGTGGTAGTTTATTGAAAATAGCACCCGTTATCACTTTTGCTTTTCTTATTTATTAACTGTATTCACTGCCCTGATCTGACAATTTGACCAAACACGTTAGAACATTTACAAAATGTACAGTTGCTGGAAAAATGAGGGAATAAATCACTTGCGAGTATGGCTCATTGAACAGATCCTTGGCAATTTGAAAACAGTCTGGGTCCTCTCCTGTTTGCTGACTTTGATGAATTTCTGCTACATCAAGCAGCTCAAATTCAGATTGATGCGTTATTGATATATGGTATGACTTGGTATGTCTAAGGATGATGTATTTACCAGGAGCAGATGGCGGCGCGGGGTGTGTCGGTGTCGACAATGAAATTAACATTATGAGATAATCGTGTGACCGTTGAATGAAGTGAGCTGGAACCACGACTACTGCATTGACAATGAGTTAAAAGTGTTGAATAGACACATCTGCCAAGTGATATAGTAATCCACTTATGGGTAGCTATCATAGTATGTGAAACAATTTGCAAAATCAATATTGATTTTTTTTTTTCTTTTAATAAGACAACACATAGCAGGTGAGACAAGCCAGACTGTAATAGACTGGGTGACTTGACAATGTTGACATGATGGGGCTCGATATGACACGCGGCACCCGGCTTGAATAAGAAACATGACATATTGATGGAATCTCGCAGGTGCGCACGTCAGCCCTTCTGTGAGTCGCAGTGACCTAGTTTTACACAATTGTGTTTATAGATCTGTCGGCTCGTTCGCGTGCATCTGCACAGAAGTGTGGCTTCGGCCAAGAGTCCTGCTGCAGGTTTGCGTTTCGGTAGCATCGGAGCCCGTCCTCACCAGAAAAAATGGCCGTGCAGATCATCTGTGCAAGCAGTTTATTACAAATCGTATTCATGTTAATAATTTTTTTGGCTGTAGTAATTCTGATGGGAGCAAAGGAGGAAGTCAGTTGCACGGTCCTCAGAGGGAGTAAGAGGACTTTCACCCAGCAGACCGCTGTTTATTGTCCCGTTTGAAACCAAGAGTCAACATATTTTGACTTGCATCACATACCTAAAGTGACAAAATGTAACTTCCCAGAGGAAGATAGTTGATTGTTGAGTCTCATCTCCAGGTCGTCAACTACGGATGCGTTGGCCTCACGTCCGACCCGAGTTGCCGACCTAAAGCGTCAGTGTTGGACTACATGGGGACAACTAATCAATCAAACATTGCAGTAACTAAAGCTCTGTTATTAACCAAACCAAACTGTGACTATTTTGCAGTGTTCACCGTGTGATGACAAAGGTCTGGTATGGTCATATAGGCTGCTTTTAAATTAAGTAACGCACTTAGATAAATATGTAACGTGCCAAACTAAATAAATCCCAACCGTTTCACAACGCTAGCGATGTCACATCGGGTTCTGGCATGATATCGGATCTGGTGCGCCATATATGTCACCCTGGGAATGGTCATGCAGTTTTGGGAGCGATTGGCATTGATTTAAGTCATTAAAGTGCGAGGATGTGTTGTTCATTCGGTTCTTTAAACTTGCAGTGTCACAGTGTTCGCAATAGAGTTGACACTTACAATTTTCTCCTGGTTTCTCCGGCATCAGACACTTTCTGTAGCTACTGACAGGTTTCCGGTGCAGCTCTCTTTGGTAGGGGCTGCAGAGAATGTCTTTACTGCTGTCTAAAAGCGGCTATAAAACACTCCTGACTTTGAATTTGTACTTGATCCGTGGCTGTCTTCCTGCCTTTTTAAATGAACAGACGAGTGAGCTGTTAATGTTTCGAAGATTGCCCGTCCAAACTATATTGGCTGTGGAAGCGTTGCCCCAAACATATTGGCATGTGTGTTCAAAGAGCCTGTTTAACATTTTACAAGGTCATTAAAAAAAAAAAAAAAAAAGTCTTCAACAGGTCATGTCTCTTTGAAAAGAAATCTTAAAAGGTTTTATCAGCTCCAGATGATAGTGTAGCACCTGCCTCTTGACTGAAATTGACATCCTGTAAGGTTCGCTTGGGTGTGAATGTACATTATTCAGTAAGTGTTAGTTGTCAGTCCGCTTTGTTTTCAGCCTTACGGTGCTTTCACAGAGCTTTCATTCAAATGAAGCGGTGGTAGATCTGACTTTGCAGCATCCGTCACACTGTTTTAAGGTTAATGGTTCAGAGGATGGAGGCCAATTACTGTGTGTTTGATCAGGCATCCTGTGCTATTCTGCACGCCTGACCACGCTCCTTGTTAACTCATAACCTCAGCAGAGAGGCTTTTTTTTTTTTTACCTGCTTCCGCGAAGCGAGTTCGAACCAGCCTTTTCTGACCACAGAAGGCCGCGGCGTTAATTTGAGAGGATGGCGAATCAAGAAGACGATGAGCTGCCACCTGCTGAAATATTCATCTTTCTTAACGTTTAATGGTAAACTCTGTGTTTTTGGCCAAATATGACATCAGGTCTAATGACTTGAGCTCTCTCAGGAAACTCTGCTCATATTCTGTGACATGGCCCTAAAGCAGCACAGATGACTGTATTCATGCAAGTTTATGAATAAATAATGGAACCCTGTAGCTATCAAAAGACCACCAGACTGGATGGTGAATGACATTAATTTCATATGCTAGTCAATAATTGCACATTGATTTAATATTTGAGAAGGGCAATTTAAAGTAAAGGATTTTCAGCATTTATTCTGAGTCCCCTCTCTTCCCTCTCTCTCTGTGCTACCCTGTCTTTTTATTTATTTATACAATTACTTGTGTCTATTCATTTCACGGTATCTGGGTTAGCAAATAAAATTCATTCCAAAACATAACGCGTTGAATAATCGAGTCTCTTTTTGTCTTGATTCTTGAACAGGCTGTAAGTCAAGAGCGGCTCAGTTGACCTCTGGTCCTCTCTCAGCGGAAACCCCCGAGGCTGAACTGCACTGAGATCAGCGGCTTTTTCAGCATGATTAAGATATTTTTCCTTGCAACATTATCAACGTCTGCGAAGAGGAATATGTATATAGTACTGTAGAGGAGTATGGAATGAGTAAATCAATCCTCAGCAACCCCACGTGAAAGAACGAGACGCTGCGATCCCACCCGCGGAGCGATTCGAAACATTTAGGATCGGGCTGATGCAAGTTCTACTCAAAAATGCAATAACTAAATGAATTGCTCCATAGCTCCGGCTTTAAAAATGCAGTAGATACTGTATCACTTAAAGCCTACGTTTAAACGATTAGTGCAACATTTTGAGGGATGCATTTCTTGCTGGGATATATGAGAACGCCGACCCCGCTGTTTAACACCGTCTGTTCGATACGAAGCCAGGAGACGGTCGGCTTAGCCGAGCAAAAAGGAGAGGAGAGGATACTCGATTAATTTAAGTAACTTTTAAAACAAAATGACCTCACATTGTTTGTTTCAAGTTTCAGTTTGTACAGTTAACGTCTCCGGGCTTCGGATCATTAATTGAAAACCTCAAAAACTATACCTCAGAATATATCTGAATTAATTTAAGATGTTGAAATCCCTGAATACCCTGCGATTCCTTAGGCTGGATTGTATTTGTGTCATGTTGTAACACGATTGTATTTCAATAGAAGCGTCACAGGGAGAATTCATTATAGTTTAAAAAGAAAAGAAATAAATAATCAACTGATATGATTCAGTCACAATAAAACACCTACTGATGACTTTTCCCTGTTTTATTGGGAAGAAAAAAAAAAATCAAATCATTAAAACCATTTAAAAATGGTAGTTGAAAATGAAATATTGCAAATTGAAACATCCCACTGTGACAAACCCAGACTACAACTGTTGTAATCTTTCTGCAAAATAAGGTTTTATGTATTTATTTTGGACCTGTGTGTAAGCTGCTGCCGGTAGTAATGATCGCCGATCTTAACACAGCGGCTGCAGGACTCCGAATCGAGGGACGGCGTGCAGGAAATGCACAGGGTAATCGACTAAAGTGTCTCGCATTTGTTCCCACAGTCGGGGTTGTGCTGGGGAAGCTGCTGGCGAGCCGGGTGTGAGCGGAGGAGATGAGTACTGGTGGCAGGACGTCACTTTTTTCTGCTGCCCACCTTGGCACGCGACTAGCTTGTCTTCAGATCAGAGCTTTGCCATGAACGGGAGGTTGGCAATGAATCCAAGTGGCCGGGGGAGATAAGGCAGCCTCTGGGACATTACAGATGCAGGCATTAGCTGAGTGGAGACTTGATGGAGAGCAGGGCAAGCTGAGGCCTTTGATAATGCTGCCGATGTTTACTGCCGCTACTCAAGAACGGGGCATTTGCAAGGCGGTCAAGAGACTTCAGACTTCCACAGTCTTGTGCAAACCGGCGAATAATCAGATTTGTTGATGTTGCCCGTTCTTCGCCACGTCGCCTCTCCTGAGGCAAAGGCGACGTGAGGAGAAAATCGAAAACGGCAGTGTTCCACGCGAAATTACACAGCTGGATTTTTAACTTGCCGTTTTGAAATATTCCTAATTTCGTCAAATACAGAATTTGTCAAGCCTTTTTGTTATCCAGCTGCCATTCAGCGCTCACACCCGTAATTCTGTTGAAGCTCAGTGTGGGTCTGCTCTTCCTCCCTCCTTGTTCCCAATTGTTTTCACCTCACTGACATGCAGGCGATTCCCAACGGATTGCTAGCATGCCACGGTTTCAGCTCTCGCCTTATCTGACAGTCACAGTGCCTGTCCCATCCTGAATCTAACATTTACTGTACCGTCCTTCTCCCTCTTCACTGGCTTCAAGTAGCTCTGCCATTTCCTATTTGTGCCAAGCCTGCAATGCAAAAAGACAACCCTGACCGCAGGGGGAGGAGAACAGTTGACAAAGTGGCTGTCACTCTCCAGTGGCGGTTCTCGGCTGAGTAACTCCATAGCTGGAACAAACGCTAAATATCTAAAACATAATGTGATAAGCCCGCAATGTTATTTAATGTACAACAGGTCCTCGTTAATTAAAAAAAAAAAAAAAACTCAGACATCCAGACAGCATGGTCAACCAGCTGGGCCTAATTTACAAACAGTTTAGTGGTGATAACAAATTTCCTGTCATGTGAAATACGAAAAAATTGCAGCACAAGGACCTTTGTGATTAATTATTCTCAAACCAAATAAGTGTTTGTCGTCCGTTTCATGTAGCAGAGTCCCACAATTTCAGAGTGTGATCTTTTGTGTGTTCATATTCAACATGTTAAATATTTAATGTGGCCACACATTATCTACAATGTGAATAAATTGTGCATTTTATTTGAGATGATAACCGGGCGGGGCGATATCTACCCCCCGATCGGCATATGGCATATTTCAAAGTCCGCAATGAAATATTTTAATTCGCAGCTGTCTTCTTCTCTGCGCTACAGTTCCGTAACTCACGGTAGCGTTATTCAGAAGCTTGAAACAAAGTTAGCCGGCTAGCAGTCTGACCCAACGGATGCAGGCTGTTGGTATGAGCCTGCCATTTGGTGCGTGAAGAGACGGAGCATGTGCATAAAGCTTGCGCGCTGTTTACAAACAGACAGTAGAAGAAGAAACCGAACACAAGAAGAAGAAGACGACGAAAGTGGCTAGTGCAAGGAAACCAGAATGGTTTGTGTGGAGCGATAATGAGGTGGAACTGCTGCTGCGACTCACACTCGACTACAAGGAGAGGAAGCTGCAAGAAACACCAACACAAGCACGTAGTCCGCCATTGTTGTTGTTGTTATCGTAGTTATAAGACG
>OMLP01028651.1:0-16961 GCA_900302685.1 Spondyliosoma cantharus | reverse complement strand
GCTGAATTATTTTGCGTTATTTTCTGAGAATTCCAACTGAAGACAGCCCAGTTTTATGCAAGGGGCCATCTCTCCAGCGGTGAAGTATTTCTTTAAGGATGATAAATACACAAGACAGCCCCAATCCTAGATCTTTGCACTGAAGGTGAATAAAGAAATATATTCAGAGGCTTTCCAGTGCATATTTGGCAACATCAGGACCGATCACTTCAAGTCAAGCCCCAACACTCTCCATCAGCACCATAAGTTGTCAAATGAGACAGGCCAGGAGATCAGCACCTGCTCCTACCATGCGGTTGACGGGTGTTAACCCGTCACTCAGTCTCCAATTGGCCTCGCTTACTCACCATCAGCTTTCCAGTCAGACCAACCCGCAGCGCACGCAGCCTTCCTCCGAAAAGGAAAAACTCATTTAGAGCGATGACGATGGCGGCTCGTTTTTTTTTTTTTTTTCTTTTGTAGCGTTTGCCATGTTTGTCACGTCCTTGAATAAAAAGGACCTATTCCTATCACGCTAATAATGCAGGGCTGCACATGTCACGCTCGGCACTGGCATGGGGGCGTTCTGAGCATGTCAGCGAGATAAGAGAATAGCAGGGTGCATGTTCACATGCCTTATCGGACTGTGCCAGGAGAGGGGTTTTGCCTGCTATTTTACAATGGTACAACCTGAAAGGCGCAAATTGCAGTATATGCATGTGATGCAGGTTGGCAAGAAAAGAAGGAGAGAGGCGTTAAAAAAAAAAAAGAAATAGATCATTTACGATTCAGAATTCAATTCTATGTAACAGATTATGATACCTGGCAGATATTTTTGATAGAGTCTAGTGTTTGAGGTGTTCCTGGAGGCCGTTAACATGTCCATCCACTCCACTCCCAAAATATATAGGCATACTGAAGGAGTCCCTATAGTGGGCAAATAACAGGACAGTTGCTGGCAAAAACTACATACTGTATAATGCAAGTTTCTAATCCTTAGACCGGGATTAGTTCTGATACATCCACCCCTGGCACTTTCCCCGCCATGACACTGTGCTTCCTCTGCTCCAGGCTATGTAATGAAGTCAAAAAATAATTCCCCTACACTCTTTACCATAACCTCTCGGCGCAGGAGCCATACGTCTGCACCCGCTTATGTAGGAAGAAATACCTCTGGCTCTGCAGATAAGTCAAGGGCACAGAGTTGAAGTCGGGGCCTTATTGAGTGCTCCTACAGGCTCTCCAGTTCCCTATCGGTAATCTACAGGTGAGTAAGCATGGGCTAGTGGACCAGAGTTTGGCAGACAGAGATAAGCAGATTCATTGACATGGGACACTTTGGCAGCATTTCATTCCCAGGCCTATTACACCCTATTGATCTCCGCTCCAGTTGCTTTTCTAAATCCCACAACACAAATAAGGCAGCTGCTTTGACTCAGAAATTCTCTAAACACGGGCCTCTACCCTACTGCCAGACGCTCGCTTCCAGCTACTGCATCAACCCAAACATCATTTGAAAGTATTTAAGGTTAGTAATTAAACTCCCCCTTGTGCCGTTTCCCTATTAACTCCACTTTTGATCACCCGGTGGCTTGATATATGGAGTGGGCGGTTTCGGCAAGCATGAAAATGTGAATTTTGTCTCCTGTCCACAGATGAAACATTCAAAAACATCAAGGGGTCTGATTAGTTTAAGCTCTGCATCCTGGCCTCATTAAGGTATTTACACTCACACACACAAAAAACACAAAATCTAGGCAATATTTGATTGATTAACGATGTGTATTTAACATAAACGCCGCCTTCATCTCCAGCTCTGAAAGAACTGAACAGCTCTCGCTTTTGAATACACTTTTGATTTAACCAAACCACCAAACTACTTCTTGCATGAAATTAAAACAATGGGGCTTGCACAGTTGAACAAATGGTAAATGGAGGGAGCGAAAAAAGGTAATAGCCGCCTCTGAGGCCCCTTTGTCATCGCGAAAAAATGACAGAGAAACGAGGAGAAAAACAGAAGAACCAGCCGATGTGACAAACTGTGTCATGCAAACACCGGAGATGTGCAGATTTACAGGGGGAAAAAAAAAAACAACAAGTGGATGCAGCTGGATTGCGACAAGAGAGCCAACGAGGAGAATCCTGCGGAATGATGCGAGGGGATTAATTCGTTCATGCTCATTCTCCCCTCGGTAGCTACGAGAAAATGTGTGCTTTCTATCTGAATGAGAAATTTCTAAAGATTGTGTGTACGAGGTCTAAAATGAAACAAAACAAAAGGCGAGCAAGACAGAGAGCGTACGGAGAATACTGTTCCACATGAAAAACTTTGGACTATCTGTCAACATGAATGGTACCAGACCATCATTTCAAGATATTTTCTCTTATTATTAATCATAATTGTCACTCATTCCCCTCTGCCCTACAGTATAATCTGGACATATTCACATATAGATTCACTGTGATCCATTTCATCTTGTCTACCCAGCATCTGATGAGGTGCTGGGTCGATGCTACTAAGGATGAGTGAGTACTGCACTTGGAGTACTCCACTTGTTTAGCTAAATCGACCCCCCAAAAAAAAGAAAAGAACCACAGACTTCACATCAGATATTGATAATGGTGCAGAGGGAATGGGAGGGATGACTGAAAATCAAATGCTGGGGGAGGATGGTGGCAGGAAATAGCAGCTGCGTTACTGCAATCCGGTGTCGAATGCTGAGCCGGGCGAGGCAAGACCCACAGATGAGCCTGAAGCAGAGGCAGGCAGAGAGTCAGGAAAAGCGACGAGCATGAAGATGAAAACTCACACTGGGGCATCTCTTGGCCGCCACTGAAGGGAACAGGCGGATCTGGCAGAGAGTGCAGAGCTGAGCTGGTAGATATACTGCTGGTGGTTGATTAGTGGATCGACGTCAGCTGTTCAGGTGAGTCAGCAGAAGGAGGCCGCCACGTCCCGGACAAACTGAGGACACGCAGGGACACATGGGGAAGCAGGGGAAGAAGGCTACTGACACCACCATCTGAATCTTTACCTGATCAGCTAAATGATCCGTATTTGTGTCTGTATTGGGAGAAATCAGGGCGAATATTGGAGGTGTGTGGTGCTTAAACCAGGCATGGGCGGGGCTAATATGAGGCTGTTGATTTAAATATTGACATTTCCATCCATTCAACAAGCATTTGAGATTCTCAAAGGATTCTTTGAGGGCGACCCCTGTACACAATGATGAAGAGATTATACCATGGAAAAATACAAATGTGCAAATCAGCAAACCAAATCAGCTGAAATGAATATGATCAGATAAGATCAGGAGTTTCTATATTCATTATTTAAAAAAAAACAACAACTAAAGAACAGCCTCAGAAGTTGAGAAGCTCAGGATCGAGCTTCAGATCATTATTTTTGATCCCGAGAGTAAGAGCGAGAGAGATTGGTAAAACTCCACTTAAAGTTGAACGTACCATCTGAGCGCACACTTGGCCTCAATAAGTGACGAACTCTGCGAACGTGTAATTTTAGATCCTTTGCTTTGACTTATTGAACGGGCTTCACATTTTTTCAGCAAATTTAAAGTAAACTGGTACAAAGAAGAGGCTAAAGCAAAACTCTGAATAGACTTCAAGAGGTATAAAATATTAAACATTTGGAAAAACGTCAGTCAGAGATAGAATCATCAGGTGTACTGAAGTCCAACCCAAAATGTAATTTGATTTATTGAGCCTCTGGTATTCTAACTTTGTTCTCAGGGAATATTATATCTTAAAAAACCTGCAATCCTACACAAGTGTTCTCAGTTATTCTGGCTGTTTCTTCCCAAGTTGAAGTTAGATGAAGCCATGCTACACTATGTACTAATGAGACATGTCATTTGTCCTGGTCCAACAGCTACAACAAAGCCAAGAGGAGAGTGAGGGAGAAACACAGTTGGCCACCCACCTCTCCTGATCAGAGAGGAGGTCCAATCAGGCACAATTAAAGTCAGCTGTGTCAGCTCACAGTGCGTGCATATTCGGTGACGTGGAACTTTACCTGACTGCAGTTGGTGTCTCCATGATATTTGACAGTTATTTGTACAAATGTGACACAAACAGTTGACTTTTTATATTGCATGAGTAGACCTTTCAGTTTCTTTTTTTTTTTTTTCCAGGAAGGGTCGCAGTAATATAGCACCCAACAGTGCTTTGTTGACAAATTATTTTTTCCATTGTTATAAATCTGTCGGGTCACAGATTGTGGCAAAACACCGAGTGTCATTTCATATGCAAAAAGAAAGTTGTGCTGATGTTTTGTACACTGCATCACAGCCACTAGACAAAAGGTGGATGACACTCTCACTGTCTCGGCCAGCGTTGTTGCTGTGGTTCGGCTGCCACTGCTCATGTGGCGTTTCATGAGCAAGCTAGCTCGCTAACGGTATGATTGCATCGCTTCAGGACGGCTTCCGTTGGAGCAAATAATTGTGTTTGAACCAAGCTATCCTGCTGCAATTGCGACCGCTCGGTGACCCAGTTTTCCTGTAATTTGTCAAATCAGCTGTGGGCCTTAAAACGCAGCCTCGACCTGGAGGTCCGCCCTGGCTCCTGTCATAGCTCGACACGCATGGACTCCTTTCAAGGTAGGAATTAGCATTTTTGTGATGCCTTGGCTGTGTTCTGCCTCTGCTTGTGCTTTGCTGTTTGTTCTTGCTTTGCCACATATACTTTGGTAGGCTAGTGTTAGCTGCTACTTGCTGCTGAATGCTATCGCCGTTTTGTTAGCGTTGAATTTGAGTGCGAGTCTTCGAGTGGCTCTGTGTGTTTTTCCTTTGGTTGTTGTTTGTTCCTTTGTTACTGTTAATTTATAATAACTGTATGTTGCTGCATGCCGTAGACCATTAACACACCCAGAAAATCTCACTCTGTGCAACCCTAATAGCTTTATATTTGAAGAGAACTGTGTTGTATTAATTGCATCCTTATTGCCTACCAAAACTCATATTTATTCATATTTATAAATGTTGGTTCCTTATAGAGGATTACACTGCAAACCGACTTTAAAGATGTACTCATGCTGTTTGTCTTGCACACACCCTGTTCACATCACTTCCCCTTAATATGGGCTGCATGGTGAGCCCGTGTCCGTCTGCTGTGGGCCTTAAATGCCCACTAAAAAGCCAGAACAGGAACTCTGCTGTTTGGGAGTACAACAACTCCTCCCACAGGCTTTATTGCTGAGACTCCAGGGGGCACTTCTTCGCTTCAACGAGGTAAGAGTTTGTTTGCATGCACGCTGTGAGAAAAATGCTCTGAGATGGCTCCGTTAAGTCTGTGTTCGTATATGAGGCCGTTAGCGCTGCTGGTTGTTTCATTTCTCTCACTGATCTGCTTGCCGCTGATGGCTGCTAATTTCTACTGTTGGGGTGTCGCCATCTGTCTATACAGTATATGTGCCTCGGTATTAATTGTGGATTTCTTTCTTCTAGTGGCATATGCTTTAATGAACGTGAATGTAAGTGTTTGAGTATTGTGTCTTATTGGTTGAACTGGTTTTGTTGCATACATCACTGTGACTTTTTAGTAGAAGATGGTCTTCTACTGTATGCTGTTGCTGCACTGCTACTGTAATTCACTAACTCTGCTGTAGTTCATAAACTTCAGCTGTTTTTGAAACAACACAATTGAACTGTAAAGTGGGAGGATCGCTCCTGAGGTAGTACTTGGCACTACAACAAGTAGTGTTGACTTTTTTTGAAATGATTCAGGCTCGACTTGGTTTCATACATTCAAATTTAGTTTTACATTGAGACTGGAGGGCTGACACTGACGACGTGGATTCGACTTGATTTGGCACCCTCGACTTTTACACTTGAAACCTGACTTCATCCAAAATTGGCTTGGTCACAAAACTGAAACTTAATTGCGTTAAAAGTAGCTGGCCGGCTATCAGAAGATGTCAAAGAGACAGGAGCAAAGATTCTCTAATGCTGGCTTTAATTTAAGAACTGTTATCTAGAAGTATTTACAGTCCTTAGATTACCAGAATTAAAAGAAGGTGGGCAATTCTTTTCCAATAAACTCATTTAAAAACAGAACACTGTAAGGATACTTGTGCAATAGCAGGTAGGTTTTGTTAAAGTCTAGTTTAAAAAGTTATGATATCAGTACCCAAAACAGTAATATGATGATGATGATAATGATTGTTACATTTACACAAAAGAAAGGACCCCGACACGACGCACGCACACACACACACACACGCACACACATGCAGGCTGGTAAAAGAGCAAAACGCCAGCCTTAATGCTGATGTCCAAAATCCAAACAATGAAATGGCAAAAAAACTAACAATAAAAAGAAAATGAACAAATCAGGAACACCGGGAACACACAAGGACCGGGGAACAAGCACACACAAGATGAAAACCAGGATTGACGTGAAGAGAACAACAAGCGGTGAGAGAACGACACAGGCGTTAATACAAACTAAACTGAACGAAGGGTGCGGTGCAGGTGGAGAGACACTGTAGGGCAGTGCTGCTGAGGCTGATGTGAGACAGGTGTGTGTGGGGGGGGGGGAAATCAGGCTAAGGAGAAGCACTGGCACACAGGAGGGAAACGGAATGGAACTGGGAGTACAGGTGAGCAGGAAGCACAAGGTAAGAACAAGAAATTACTACCAAATAAAACAGGAAATATCCAACCAAAAAAAACAAACCACGACAACAGAGTACTTCATTTCATACCCATCATGTGAATGGAAGCATTACATTTCACATAAATACTTTTCTACAGTGTTCAACACAGTCAACCACACCACAGACTGTGTTGGTTGTAGCGTCCGCTGTAGAGGGTCAGTCACATGTTAAATAAGCGGAATGTTTGCGGTGATCAGCTGTGAGCAAAACAATACAAATGCAGGTACGGGTTGACTGGAGACATTTTGATACCACTCGTTACAGGGTCGGTACCTGTATCTCCTGTTATCTCGTGTGTCGGCCAGAACAGAAGTATGCCTTTCCATCATCTGGTTAAAACTGCCTGACACGTTTTGCCGTTGTTCATTAGCCAAGTCCAATACTTTATCTGTCACGCATCTTCAGTAGAAAAAAAAAAAGGAGGATCCGTGGCACTCCAGAGGTTTCCTTTTTTTTAAGTTAAACCATTGCTATTTCTGAAGACTATTTTTGTTTTCTGCTGTGCCCCAGATAACAGAAATCAATGCTCAGAGAAACTAATGATGAGCCATAATCACATTTAGGCCGCGGTGTTATCTCTGTGTTTTCGACTTGTTCCTCTTCACTTGCACTCGTCTCACTCAAGCTGTTATCAGTCAAAGGCCTGACAGCGCCGCTCTGTTCCAGGCCTTGTACGTGTCTTTGTCAGTCCACATCTCAGCATTCGGACAAGCCGCTATCGGACAAGGGGGGGGGCTTCCCAGCCATTACTTCCACCTGTGTGACAACAGGCGGCCTTATCTGCCGTAGTGATGTGAAGCCTAGCTGAGTTGCTGATTAAAAGACATGGGGTCACATCACCTCTCCCTCCCCGTGTCTCTCTCGTTCTGTCTCCCTCTCACAGTCTCATTCACCCTGTTTTTCACCCTGGGTGCATGAGATTGGCGCAGGCAAGTTTATCCGTGGAGTATTACAAGATCAAGGTCATTTTAAGGTGATGAAAATTAAGCGTGAATAAATGTTTTTAAAACTAGTCTCTCCTGGGAACACATGCGTGCGCACACACACACACGCGCACAAACAGTCTTTCGCTCTGTTTTTAATTAAAAGCCTGAGTGACAACGTGGCCTATTTCTTCCATGGCTGTTTCAAATTGAGAGAGAGATAAGACTTATATTTAGGAGGCCTTATCAAACTCATCTATTTACTGCTGGGTAATTTTCCTTTTCTCGCCTTACAAGAAAGTGCAGACAGAAAAAAAAAAAAAAAAATCCCCCTCTATCCTCTAGGTTTGAAATCTCCAAAGCAAAACTATTGCTCCCCTTTCCCAGTACCCGTTTGCCATCTGCGCCTGGTGCCCTATGCGGCATATGAAAGTGAGAAATGGAGACAATGGATTTCACTTGTGTCCTAACATGCTTTGCATCAAAGCTGTTACACTGAGTCATTCCTATCCTACCAGCCCGATGAATGATTAACATGGCTGTTTTTTTTTTTTGCAGCGTGCTCCGAAGCGCTGGTGTTTACTCCGCAGTAGGGCCCGGTCTGATCTCTAAACATTGTCATCCCTGAGCCCAGATCCGCACAGGACGCGTAATGACAGACCCGACATTAAAGCCTCTACAACACCAAAGAAATCCGTTTTCTCCTTGGTCTATTTTTGCATCCCCAGTAAGGAGTCACTTGATCCTACCTCCTTCCTGACAGTTCATCCACTGGATATCATTTTGTGTCTGCCTGTAAGATTCGCATAAAGGCGAGAAAGGAAAAGCAGTTTACTTGGCGAACCAACAGGAGATGTGTGACAAGCTCTGAAACATTTATGCAACAGCTTTGATTTGTTTGGCCTGGTTTGCGTCTGATTTGTCTCAAGGCAAGGCTTAATCAAAAGAGATGTACAAGCCATATTGCTTTGGAATACATTATGCAACGGCACTCGTACAGTGCCGTAGACGACTGAAGTGCTTTTGTAAGCAAATGAGCTCCATTGTTTGTGGTTTTGACCTTGAGGAAGGGCGACCCGTGATAATAAAGCACTTGTCAGAAAGCCAGCCCCTTCGTGAGTGGGCTCCGGCCCGTTTATGTGAGACGAGCGTGTCGTCACCGCTAACGTTCCGTCTTCATTAATGGCGGACGGTTGCAGAGATGGACTACATCTTGGGCGATATGGAGGTAGCATGAGTCTGACGGACTTTACTGCAGAGAAAAGACTTTGACAATTTAGCCATTGCTTAAATTAACTAGATGCTGCTTGATGCTGAAAATGTATTTTACTTGGAAAATTTAATTCAAGTTAATCAATAATGAGGTGTCTTGTCTTTTTTCGGTTTGGTTCCTGACCCCTGAATATCTGCCCACCCCTCAGATCAAACAGCTCATCAAACTTTTCCAGTGTATACATTAAACAGTAATTCCCTCTGATTAACAGCCTTTTTACTTTTCATATTCACAAATAAATTTGTCTAAGTAATAAAGTCAAGTAATCCTGCGGACATATGACGTATATGTCACGTCCTACTTTTGAATGAAGTACGAATCCTAC
Organism: Spondyliosoma cantharus; assembly: GCA_900302685.1. NCBI lineage: Eukaryota > Metazoa > Chordata > Actinopteri > Spariformes > Sparidae > Spondyliosoma > Spondyliosoma cantharus. The sequence continues at coordinate 7,785 of OMLP01028651.1, read as the reverse complement.
AGTTGCTGGTTTGATGTAGGATCAAGGAGGCATAATCTTGATTTGCTAACCACTGATGCTGACAAATCTTTTTTTTTATTGGCAAAGCAAATGAATATCAATTCTTTAACTATGAATAGGAAACCTCTGGCTGTTAACTGCTGAATGTGGTCTCTGCAGGCCGGGTGTCTGTACTCGGCATAGGAAGATTAAATGCCACAATGTCGGGGGTTCAACAGTCGAGTGGGGTAGTGAATCAGAAATCTGCTTGACCGAAGTTGATTTTTCTACTTGCCCCTTTTTAAAGATAACTGTATTCATTAGTAGCTATTGAACAACAACAATAATGACTAAGGTTAACTGTCACTGCACATGTGCATCCTTCTACAGAGATGAGAAGGAAGGAAGGAAGATTGCTTACTCCTCAGCTACTTGCATCATCTAATTTCTTTTTCATTTTAAGCTCGTCACCTTAGTTCTGAATCCCAAGTATCTTGTGACAGAAAGGTGCGTCAAGTCAGTAGGCTTGGCAGTTATTTGAGTTTGTCAGATACATTTAATTGACACTCCACATCTTCTGCAGCTCATCTCATTTTGAGATTGTAGCTTACAGGTTGGTAACATTAATTAGGCTGCCACTCAAAACAGCAACAAATTCCAAGACACAGCTTCGTAATTCACCTCCTCAAAATGAATTATTTGATACGACAATGGGCTAAGACTTTTTTAAAAGTCTAACGAATCCTGCACTTTCTCACTTTAGTCACATCAGATCAACTTTCCTGCACTGCGCTTTCTCCATCTCTGCTCCTGCTGTGAGTTTAGAGATCTTTGCTCGGTTATAGTGCTGCTGCACCGAAAAGCTTTGTGTCCTTGAGGTTCCTCACTCACTGCCATTTTCCCTGCTCCGTCACCCGTTACCCCCCCCTCCTCACAGTGGGAAGATTTTCTAATATCCATTACTTCCACCAGGGTCAGTGCAATCCCACTGGGTCCACCAAAGACTTGGCAGGTGCCGATAAGGGCCTTGCACCAGACACTGTAATAACTTAACAAATCCCTCCATGACCCAGAATCCCCTTCACCAGCGTGGCATCCCACTATTTTCCATAAAGCCATTAAAATCTACCTGGTGTCATATTGGGAGAGGCGGGCGCCGGGTTGCAGTGCTCTCCATGCCATGCGCATCTCAAAGCCTTTCTGCTAATACAAAAAACCCCCAACAGTAAACTATAAATAGGAGGCAACATTACGATTCAACACCTGCTGTCAGCGTGTTGTTGGGACAGAATTGGTTCACGGACTTTGGATTATGTGTCAGTGTATGTCTGGTTCAGCCGGGCGTGGTGGGCACGCAGTTCACTCGTTCTCTCTCATACTTTAATTTTCTTTCATCCATTCCTTCGCTGTCTTCCGGCTCCCGCTCGTGCACAGTGGGTCATTTTGGCTGGACCTCCCGCCGCTCTTATCTGATAATGATACCCGCTTCACTGGGTATGAGACCACAGCTCCACCCGTTTTCCTTTCCTCCCCCTTCCTAACACTCAGCTTTCAACCTGCCAATCATGCTTTAGCCGCATTCAAGTGGCAATAGTGTTAATGATTCATTTCCCTTGTAATCCCCGCTCAGGCTGATAAGCTCATGACGGCTGCCGTTATTTGCGGCTGTTTTCCATTGTTTGCGGTGTTAAATTAAGCTTCAACGATCCATCCGTTGAGCCTCTGTGAGCAGACGGAAAACCCATAGGCGTGAGCTTCTCTAATAGATTAACTAGGCACGCTGCACAAAGAAGGTGAAAACATCTTTGTCTGACATCGGTGCCGTTTCTAGATGGAAGTCTTTTCTCAGCGATGGAGGTGGAAGAGTTGTGATACTTTATTGCCAAAGCTCAAAAGGATCGGGAAAACAAAATCATCGAGGCGTGAATATTCAAGGCTAGAAAATCAGCAACTGAAGGTCAAGTTCACACAGTATCAGACTGACCAGTAAAGGTGCATGTGCTCGTCCTTCACCATCTCTGTACCGACATCACAGTCCGCTGCAAGCAGTTATATGACGAAATACCTCTGACTGTCTCACAACGGCGATACAACAATCATTCTGATCCACACTCCAGTCCATTAAGTAACGGTAATGGACCTAAAAAGCTGTCTTCCAATCGCTTTAGTACAACAAAAGCGGCAGAAGAACAACACACTCTGAAACGAGACGAAGACGAAGTGGCAAGATAAAGTTGACACTGGAGCCGGGACTTTCATATCAGCTGTGTGGAGTTGAACGCACACTCTCTTTAATTGCAAAGATACATTTTTTCGTGACCGTCATCAGGCAAGCGGTTTGTTAAAAGTTGAGTGAGGCAAAAGAAAAAGTCCAACAACTGAAAGCCAAAGACATTACCGAAGCACTTGGCACAGACGTAACATTTAACTATGTTTTTATAAAACATGTTTGGGCTACGTTACTGTCTTCTGCTATGCTATGCTCTCAAAACTTGACCAACCAAGAAACACAGACCCAAACTTTAAAACAGCGCATCAAAGTACGTGACCTCAACTTATCAATCAACTTTTCTCATCTGAGCCTCGCCTATTTCAGACTAGCGAGAGGCGCAAGGACAAAATGGGCATGTGAAACAGTCAAAACTTTTTCTCAAATGAAATGTGCTCATCTAGGTCTGTCACTGTCACAATAGAATCGTTTAAAATCCGATATGTTTACATGTCGGACTTCAACTCATCGCCTCACCCAAATATGTTCTTAAACGCCCGCCGACAGACTTCTGCTCCGTCTGACTCGAGAGGTGAGTCAAATTGAGTCTCTCGTATTCTAATCATCGCACAGTGTCTGTCAGGGCAAGGTGAACAACGGCCCCCTCATAAAGACATCAGGCTAAACATCACTGGAGCGCGCCGTGGGTAATAACAAGTTTCATGAAGCCATAAATCTGCCTAATCTAATGATTTGGCTCACCTGCTGCACCACTTTGATGTGTCATGGTGCCTACTTGTCATTTCAAGGGGATGTGTCTGCGAGGTGTCGATGGCTTCTCTCAAGTGGACAGATTTATTTTTGTGTATGACTGTCTGGCTGATTTCAAATGTCCCCTCGCAAGACTATTCTAAGCTTTAGTTGTATGCCTCATTGCTGAAGGCAGGCAAAAAAAGCATGTGAGCATACAAATGTGTTTGACTAATTGATACACGTCACCGTTGCATTTTGGGTCCTGTAAATCTCATCTATTTATCTTACTTATTTAACTTGGGGCAAAAGAGTGAGTGGCTCCATCCGGTGCCGTAAGTTGCCATTTGACATTACCGGAATGTCGGCCTTACCCAGAAATACCTTTTTAACAGCAATCTAGAAGACAATTGCCACCTTGCAAAGTGAGCCCCTGAAATATGATTCCATTGAGAATTTTAGAGGGTAAGAACTGACCCTGGATCGCGCGCTATTTTGTTCCAGTTACTTTCACAGGACGTTAGGCATTTTCCTCTAATTGAATGGACGCTGTCACAAGTTTCCAAATAAATGACCGTGATACGTCCTCAACAATGTAGCCTAATGACAGTTTGAACAAACAGTTCCCGCCCAACGTCGAGGACACATCCCTCATCGGGGCCCCTCCTGCCCTGAAAGTCTCCTATTTTTTTTTTTTTTAAGGGCAGCGTTGCTCCATCATAAAAGCTTGCAATTATGGGAGGTTGCCAAGTGTTCTGAAAGTCACCTTTTAGTTTTTTTTTTGTACTGTTCTTAAGGTGTAACAATACTAGGAAAGGAAAAAAAAGAAAAAACCTTTCATAGCTTTATTGTTTTGTTTTTTTTTTCTCCCACACATAAACAACCACTCAGCCTTTGACAGAAATTGTAGTGTAGATTTTTTTTAGGTCACCACTGTAGACGGTTTCCCATTAATTGGTTCGCAGCACAAAGTTGGGGTGGGAATAATTGCTAGCTGGCATTTCAAAGAGCCCAGGTATAATGAAAAAGCTTTTAAACTTAGATCAAAACCCTTTAATAATATCTTAAAACGGTAGCATTTTGGCTACAGTCTTCATGATTTCCTTCTTATTTGGTGTCCTTTTATAAGTCATTTAAATGTGGCTGTCTAGCCTTGGAAAGAGAGGAACTGCACTATTTTTTTCTCTATACTGCACTTCACATAATGTATCTCTCAAAATGGACTTCATAGCTCAACTTTATGTGACAGAAATTATACTTAGTTTTCCATTCAGAGCTGAAAAAGAACCTGCATATGGATACTATGAATCAAATGATTCAGTCTATTCCTAAAGTGTTGCTTTTGATTTTCTGCCATGTATAGCGTTGGCGTGGCGGCCAGAAACATGACATAACTGGGAGGCTCATGTTATTGTGCTATTTAGATGTGTAAACATGCATATCTACACTAGCTGTAACAACTTGCTGGATCAACGTCATTTCAGGATGTTAATGTTATCTCTTTAACCACTATGAGGTCAGAAAGGCCCAGTACGCCCCCATAATGGTCCTGAACCACTTAGACTTTGTGTGTCCCTTTAATGCTAGGCGATGTACTAGTCACCAAAAGTACTACACAACCTGGGTCCTGACAACTGCCTCAATTAAGTAATGTTTACATGTATTTATGATTTTTTAAAACCTAAACAACGTAAGCTATACTTTTCCTACATGACTAACCAATTGTGTATGAATATTGAAATATAAATAAGATATATTATGTATCTAACTAAATTGATAAGCATAATAATAATAATAATGTATCATTTGAATCATTTTGTTATAAACAATATCTCAATGTGTGTTTTGGGGGCCCTGAAGAACAGTTTGACCTATGCATTTTATCCGGCCCTAATAAAGTATTTTCTGACTGGAGGAGAAATGACCCTTCGCATCACTGTATTTTTTTTTTTGTTTTCCTTTTTACAGAATGCCTGTGCTACAAACTGCTGCAGAGATGTTGAAAGACATAGATGTTAACCTGTCAGGGAGAGTCTAATGAGTGATGTTATTTGAAATGTCAGCACAGAAAATATAAGATATAAGATGGATCGTGACCCAAATTGATGACTGGCGTCCTGTGAATATCCAAACTCTGTGGAGGCACAATACTGAACTTCCGGATTGTTTTTTTTTGTTTTTTCATAAAGGGAAATTTATGACCTTCACCTCCGTTCACCTGGAGCACCAGAATCTCAGGCCAAAAGAAATGTGCACATTGTTTACGCAATTAAGTTTTTTAGGGAAAAGAAAGCGGTATCTGAAAATACAGCTCACGGAACTCAGATTAAAATGTAAAATTAGGGAGTGCCAACATTCAAATTTAAGATTCTGTCACTTGATGATCCATTTCTTGTCTGGACCATTTTCAGAAACATGTTCTAGTGCACTATAAGCTACCTAAAATAGGATGTTTCATAGTTGAAAATGCTCATATGCACTGTAAAATCTAAAGCAAAGAACAGAGAAACTCAATGACATCATTCTCAGCTCAGGATGTCATTAGTCCACTGTATCATTACATAGCAAATGTTCAAAATCTCATATTTTTAATCGTTAAGCATCCCAACTTGTGTAAAGCCATGTGTTATGTAAAGTAATGCAAACTGCAGATTAGTATTTCAAATGGATAATTGAACAAAATGATATTAAATCAATTCCTATTGTTTTTAATCATAATACAATATCACAAAGAAGTACCCTTCAAAGTAAAATGTGCTTTTAATTTAATCCAGCAAACTGACCTTCACGCTTTTATGATTTTCCTTCTCTCCAGCCCGGCAGTACACAGATGGCTCGACCTCGTCCACATGATGAAGCCACGTGTATTTTTAGGTCGAACTTGAAGGAATGTGTCTTGGCTTTCTGGGAGTGTGTTGTGCTAAGGTAATCTGCCCCCGGAGAGATGTCTAAATTAGAATGCACCAACAGTGACCCATATTACCTTTTGATTCAGTCAAACGCCTGGAGGGCCTTCTACTGTTCCAGCCTCGCCATGTTATAAACTGTCACATCACTGCGGTTGGCATGATGGTCTCCTCCGTCTCCAGCCAGTTCTGCTCTGCAGCTTATCCAAGTACTCCTAGAGGAAGAGTTCCACATGCTGGGAAATATACTTATTTGCATTCTGGTGGAGAGTTAGATGGGAGCATTGATATCCCTCTTATGTCCTTATGCTAAATATAAAGCTAAAGCCAGCACCTGCTAGCTTAGCTTAGGTTAGCTTAAAGACTGAGAACGGGGGGAAACAGATTGGCTGACTCAATCCAACAGTACAAGAAATTCTACCAGAAACTTTGAATCTCTCTGATTAAAAGTTGTGTGGAGTTAAGGAAGATACAAGGATCAATGGAATCTAATATTCATAATTATGTTTTCATTGACAAGTAATCTCCTGAAACTAAGAGGTGTTGTGATTCCTAATGAGGAAGGGAATCCTCTTCTACATCGCCAAGTTGCACTGCCATATTTCGACAGTCGGCCAGAACAGACTGTGGAGAGCTTTTCGCGTTTTGAGCGGTGTGAGACGAGGGGTGTTCAGTTGGTTGCAATCTTCAACCCTCATCACTAGATGCCACTAAATCCCAGACACTGATCCTTAGTGTTATATTTTGTTTGTTTAATCCATACCAACATCGTAGTTTAAAGCGTAAAGTTGCAGATAGCGGTATATGGCGGACTATTTCTTAGTTGAAACCAGTTACTTACTGTGATCATCACTGGTTGACTCGCTGCTGGCTGGGGAATTTATAAATGTGTGATTAAACATTTAAATTACCATAAATAATTGTATTAAAGGGGCACTATGTAGTTTTGGAGGAGAAAATCCAAACTCAGAAATCATTAAAATATTAATGTTCTCAGAGGAAAGTGAGATTCCCAGAATACAGTTTGATGGTAAAGTTGTCAGGGTTAGCAAAAATTAAAACACAATAAAACAGTATGAAACTATGTTGTCCTCTAAGGTCAGTTTGTTTATTCAGTCATGAAAAGAAGAGTTTGTTTATTTGGTTTATTTAGGCAATTTCTCTTCTGATTTAGATTTCATCCCCTAAACTACGTAGTGCCCCTTTTTTTAAATACTTGCCTTTAAAAGAGTTGGCTAATCAGGACTGATAAAACAAGGGAGTTAAATAAGATTTAAGTCTTCATTGATCTGACCAACTTTTGTCCTATTTTAAGTGACATGCGTGCCATCTACCGACCTTAACAGCTGGGTGGCATCGCAGGAAACACAAGCATCGGAAACTGTTGCGTCAATGACACATCTTAGTCTAGTACATTGATTCAAGTTTTAATGAAAAGTTTAGTTTAAGAAGATTAGAAATAGGGAAATAGGGCTGTATCATTCTTAAAGGCGCCATATGTAAGAATGTGGCCAAAAGCGGTACTACACTCAAATTCAAAATATTGCGACATAGTAAACAAACTCTCTAGTCGATACTGAACAACACGGTGGTTATGGCATAAGTGTAGCGCTCCTGAAATGATGCTAAACTAAAGCAAAATAATGTAATAACCTATTGTAATTTCCCGTTTATTTCCAGTTGTTTCAGCCTGATGATGAGTGGCTCTAAGACACACAATTCTGTTCTCTCAGTAAAGATCAAGATGTATTATTATTTATGGTAACGTTAGCTGTTGACTAGGGATGGACATATCAGATGGAATAACATTATGCATGATATTTGACAGAACTGTCCTTCATTTTTGCCTCCCGTTTTGTAACGTTATATAGTTTATGGCGATCTACATGCAAAGACCTAAAGAGGACTCGAATTTGGCTAAGTGTCAAATGTAAGATTTCG
>OMLP01028650.1:29162-39224 GCA_900302685.1 Spondyliosoma cantharus | reverse complement strand
AAAACACAATCTCTCTATATATGTGTGTGTGTGTGTGTGTGTGTGTGTGTGTGTGTGTGTGTGTGTGCCTCAAATATCTCTGCAGATCAGGATCAGACTGACCTGAGATTTTCCACATGGCTGCTTGTGGTTGAAGGGTGTGCAACATCGGCTTTGTTTGGACTACAAAGATACCATTAATAAATTATTTCATAAATGATTTACGAAATCCGCTAGCATTGTCAACCATAGCCACCACAGCCACATGTGCACCAGAGCCAATCACTGCAGAGCCCATCCTCACGACACACCTTAAGAAACAAAGAAACAAGTGGATTTATACCTGCAGCGGCGTGAGCTGGACCGGGATTTTGCCGGCGGTTCGGTCCCGTTCTGTGCATCGAAACTGACTGTTGTGGATCAATGAGACTGAACGAGTCCGGATCGAGTCTGTTCCGGTCTGAGGAGATCCGGATATGCGACTACAACAAACTGGAATTGGAATCTGTGGATGTTCATTTGTAGCTAGCTGCTAGCCCACCACCACGCCCCACCTCCTGAGTCAACAGACGCGTCAGCACATCCAAAACCGGATTCATGATAAATAATGTCCGCCACGCTTTACGGTAAAAACAGGCTTTTGTCACGAAGTGTCCACAAGCAGGAAGTGTTTGCAAGCAAAAAAAACATGTTCCTATTGGTGGAAAAAGGCACCACACCAACCAGTCACAAAATTATATAGCAAACCACGTGATTTGGTTGCTGAGGAACAGGGGGAAGTTGTGGGAGGGACGGCGGCGAAAGAGTGACAGTGACGGTGATAGAGATAGCGAGTTTTGAGAGTTGAGAGATTTGTGACATATAGCATGTTTGGAGTGTATAGTTAGTGTGTTATGCAGTGTTTGGTGTAGTGTGTTTAGTGTGTAGTGTAGTCGTCTTTTTGTGTTGTGAGTCAAAACAACGAGGAGACTGCTGAACGTGGAGCAGGCAGTGCAGCTGGAAGGAGAGGCATTGCCTGCATTTAAATGTAAATAGTTACATATATAACTTTGTAAATTTCAAAAACGTATGCACAAATTTAGCAAAAAACTATTTATATTTGCATTATAAGTAATAAAAATGGTTCATATTTGTGTTTTTCACTTTTTCCTACTCGGATTTTATGTTTTTTTGTGATTTAAGGTCCATTGTGTTAATACAGTATGTCAAAATGAAACAATAACTGTACCGTCACACATGTGAGGTTGCGCTGAAAATAATGACACCAAACAAGGCAAGGTAAATAGTTTTTAAGGTGAAACATAATGGTAAAATCAAAAGTAGTCAAAAACGGCCAATTATACCCCAGAGAGTTAAGAAGCTACGAGGCTGACAGAGTGTCGATGTGAGAAAGAGCTGCAGCAGCTTAAGTAAGTCGAGTGAGAAGAGGATATAGTCGCTACAGGGAAGTGAGGAATGTCCAAGTTTACATGTGATGACTCCACAATTGCACACGCCGGTCAGGTAAGTTGGTTGCTGATGTAAAGATTTTTTTTCCTGCTGACTGCATGGACTTTTTGGCAAAATTTGTATCACATTGTGTGGTGAGAAATGATGCACTTTCATGGGTCAGAGGAGGGTTTAGCAATAAAGTTCCTAGAAGTTACATGAGTGTAAAAGAGTGTTAAAGAGAGCAGCCGTGGGTTCACACTGTCAAACAGGTTTCAGTGTGAAAACAAAAGAAGGCCCGTCTATTTATAGGATTGGAAAAGTAGGGCGCTTATTGAGGAAGAGGTGTGTGTGTGCAAGACCAGTTCAGGTTCTTCTAACAAAGAGTCCTGAACCTTGTATTCACTTCAGTTGTTTCTATTTTAAATAAATAGATTAACAGACTTTCCTGCAGTAATGCTGTGTGGACATGTTTGACAAAATCTTGAGCAAAATCACATCTCACTTATTATATCAATGATATCAATGAAGCAATGCAGCTATTGCAATAGGCGAGATTTCTACAGAAATCGGGCAACAGAGGGACACACGTTTTGTATCAGCTGAGCAAAAATCCTCCACTGATGAAGGAAGGAAGGAAGACAGCAGAAAAAATATCGGGTGAACTTTTGGAAAAGGAAGTTACATTGACAGCAATCAATTCAAACATCTCTAAACCAAATACATTTGACCTTTTAATAACAATAACCTGGTCGTATAAAAGAGATGCTTTTGGAAAATATTCTCCACCAGATTCAGGAAGTCGCAAACACCAGTGTGTCTGTCCTCGTCGCTTCGAGTTTATTTGGTAGTGAAATGCTGCTGTGACATCACGTCCACGCAGTACCAGCCACTGTGCTTGTGCAACATTTGGACCCTTCGTCACATCTAGTCCCTTTATTTATATTCATTAAGTATAAAAAATCCCTGAAAGCCTTTGTACCAAGGCTGGATTACTAATTTTGCAAACTGTCAAATTGTGAAATGTTCTTATTAATATGATAAATATCTAGGGGACAATAATAACTATTAACTTTCAATTCCGTTTTTCGCTTTAAATTTAATGCCGACTACCGGGCAAACAGTTATTGCGGCATGTTGTGTTTTTATCTCTGTATATAATAAAGCTGCCATGCAAAATCTGCAGTGTGCAGTGCAGCTGATGGGAGGCGAGAGGGTTTGTTGAAGGTGTTGATGGGCCTTCAACTCAGGGTTCCTCTTACATTCACAAACATTTAATCTTAATCGGTTTTATGACAACAGATAAAAAGAGCTTCAACTGTGAGTAGTGAGTCTCCAGCGTATAAGACTCAACCACCAGATGGAGACAAAATGCCACTAATGGTTCAGATATGCAGAGTGTTGTTTCAATTCAGTACTGGACAAAAAAAATCTAGTCTTTGACTAATCGTGTCAGTGTCAATCATCATCATCAATCTCTACCAAACCACAGCACACAATGATTATTGTCTAATATCTATAACATCCAAATACGAGTGAGAAATTATTTAAAACCGATCTTTAGAAATTGGGCACACTTTATTTATCTAATTATCTGGAGTTATAACACAAGTCAAGGTTTTATGTATGATCATGTTTGGTTAGACGGAGAATGATTCAGACTTCTGGTTCTAAATACATAAAATATTAAAAATCAATGCAGTGAGAGAGGAAACATTAGTTCACTTCATGTTTTATACAGACCATCAACCTCATATAGTCACAAATTCTTCATTTAGTGTTTCCAAAAATTACTGTCCATTACTGTGTTTTGGCAAAGACGTCAGGTTCACTGTGATATATGTGAAACTTGGTTTGGTCCATTCCGTCACATATTGGTTCAGATATGAACTTTCCTGACATCCATGGGAGCAGCAGGTACGATCTTCCATGAGGTAAATAAGTAGAACTCCACCCGTTTCAGTCTTTCTCTGCAAACAAAATGCACAAAATAAAATTGGTGTTGTTTTTCTTTTGAGTAGAGCATCCTCTAGGTCTTAAAGTCTCCCTGTAATCACATTAATATTCAAAACTTTGCATTCAAAATAGTCTCATCAAGAGAACAGAGTTGGTACAAAATTGTACAATTTCTCTTATGACTTTCAAATAATTTGTCATTGAGGTCTCGTTTAATATTGTTTGCAGCTGTCTGGCTTTATATCACGTCTGCTTGGCGGAAACATATTTGCATTCACAGAACTATTCAATGTTTGAACGTCTTAATAAAACCATTATTAAACTTTTCAAGGCCGGGACAGTATATCCTAATACAAAACTACACGAAAACAAGTTTTAAATGTGTAGATGGCTGCAAAAGTTAACCATTAAAATGTCAGTATATATACTAAAATACTAAGTAAGTCATCTGTGACAGAAATATCTTGGAAAATGCAAAATGGAATAAATCTTTATAACGATATTTTAAAGTATTTTTGAAGGCAGGAACTCACCCCGTCACAGCTTGCCTTCGACTAACCTCTGAGCCTTTCAATTTCCCGACAAACATCTTTATATACAGCAGCCAGCAGCTCTTCCTTTGGCTCCAGTCCATCAAGAAACACTGAAAGAATAGATATTGATCATATAGCTGTAATTTATTTAAACATTTAATACCAGTACACCCGCTACAGTGATAATCGTCGCATTACTTAACATGACCTTGCGGTCTCAACCACATAAGTACAAAAACAACTCCAATAAATCACAGTTTTTATCCCATCAGCATCACATTTGTGGACACTCACTGATTCCAGACGCCATGCTCTCCATCTGCTCACGGTTTTTCAGGTACATCGGCCACACGTGTCCATCAAAGTATCCCGGAGGATCAGGAGGCGTGTAAACCCTCGAACTGTCAGGAGGTCAAAACATTAAGAGGCAAACTTTTTCTCTCAGCTCAAACAGAAAGCATTTTGTTTAGATATTCCAATAAATAAAAAGACACCTTCTTCTCCTTTTGGACACATCATACGGAATTTCCATGACGTATCTTTTGTCAAAGAGCTCATTGAGAGGCCTGCAAAGACAAAATACATATCAGAAACTTGGAGGATTATTATCTAGAATATCATACTCACTAATAAGAGATACGTTTTAATATCATTAAATAAATCCTGGAGAACAGTTGACCCTTATTGTGAGAGATAAATGAATGGTTACTGTCCAAAAAACAGGAACAATTATCATGGAAATCTCTACTTGAAGAACATAATTACATTTATATAATAATTTTATTTTTTGAATATATTATTTTTTATTAAGACAGTAACTTCACTAAAGTCTTTCTCTTGTACCTATGGTTGAAAATGAGGAAGCCTTCCACTATGAGCACAAACACCTCCCTGTCGACCGGTGGTGTGGGGTGCTCTGGGTTCAGGCCTCGATGCCTCAGGAACGAGTCCGGATCTCTTCGCCACGAGTCGACGTCTCTCATCATCGCGTCCATGTTGAGAGCACTGAGCACTTAAACAGAACACAGTGACACGGATTTCCTGTCTTTTTCCAGAGAAGCGCAAGGTCTGATACCTGACAGAGCATCTCATTAAATCATCATTTGTCATTCTCTGGTTCCAGGTTTTCAAAATTGAAGATTTTCCACTTACCGTTTGCACTTTCTAACAACATGCCAGAGGTTGTTAAAACTCCCAAATTCCCAGACATAATAACAAAGGCAAGACCTCAGTGTCGGTAGCTATTCGCACTTCATCCATCCAACTACCCATAAATCTGCTCTTCATTTTCAAATGGATTGACTACAGCTGCACTGAAGATGTCTTGATGTGGTGTTTTCACATTTTGTGCGTTTGGTTGGTTAGAAAAACAAAAAGAAATTCCAGTATTCACAGTATAATCCCAACAGTGTGTTCAGGGAGGATCTGTTGTCTGTCGTGTCCTTACTGTCATATTGCTTGAACCCACTGTCGTCCACTGGTACCTCAGAATCGTCCTAAAGAAGAAGAAAGACCCGCCGAGATCACTCCGATTCAAATTCAAATTTCCAGCATCACTTCTAAAGTGTAAAAAAAAAAAAAAATACACTTTAAGAGAAGGCCTTGCAGTCACACCTTAAAATATGAGTCCTGTGAAATGATGCAGCTGTTGGGTATCTGCTGGTGTAGACCCCTCGAAAGAGTAGATTTTCCTCCGTTGGTCATCCTGACAGACAAACAGTGCGCATCGATTAGAAAACTTTAAAGCTGCACAACAAACTTTGAGACCTTCTTTTACTCACCTTCTTTTATAAAATGCCAAAATAACCTTGATAGAGTGAACCACATACAGTATGCGCCTCAAGTCAACCACAACCTTTAAAAAGTAATTTACCAAAAGCTTAAAGTCTTGTTTTTGCCAACCTCCGGTGGTTAAACTTCTTCACTTAACTTCAGAGATCAGCGTATACACCAGTCGAAAAAAAATAATTGAAAGAAATTGTAGAAATGTTTGTTTGTTGAGATAGGGTGAGGAGCTCTGTCATCTGGGAGGAGCTCGGAGTAGAGCCGTTGCTCCACCACCTCGAGAGGAGCCAGCTGAGGTGGCATCTGTATCGGATGCCCCCTGGACGCCTCCCTCGGGAGGTGTTCCAGGCATGCCCCACCGGGAGGAGGAGACCCCGAGGAAGACCCAGGACACGCTGGAGTGACTATGTCACCCGGCTGGCCTGGGAACGCCTTGGGATCCTCCCGGAGGAGCTGGAGGAAGTGTCCGGGGAGAGGGAAGTCTGGGTGTCCCTGCTCAGACAGCTGCCCCCGCGACCCGGCCCCGGATGAGCGGAGGAAAATGGATGGATGGATGGATGGATGGATGTTTGTTTTCTACCTTACATTTAACTGACCTGAGCGGGAAACTGTAGTCACTTTTGTCTAAAATTCTTTTAAAAAAAAAAAACATCAACAATATCTTACATTTAATCAAATACACTAGTTGGTGTAAAAAGGTAAACGTGAGAAAATTATTTTCCACTATCAGCATCAGCTTCGGTAATCCATTATCAGTCCGGCTATGGTTGCTGCACTCTGTGTGTGTTTCGTGGTCTAAAGTGCGACATACTGTAAACCAGAAAGGTCAGTGAAACACAACCCGATAAGTTATTATTTCAACACCACAAGTCACATTAGGAAATACTGTAAAAGAGAGTAAATGTTTTTATCGCTAACTGTTAACACTAGGGGTCGATTTTCAGGGCCAATAGCGAAACCAATTATAAGAAATCCAAGTCTTTGAAAGCAGATATTTGGGACCGATAATCATTTGCAGTAAAGAATGAAAATCTTTGTGTCAAAATCTCAAACAACCAGCGACGAAAGCACAATTTTTTTCCAAGTATTGTTCTGAAGTAACATTTCCAGGTACTTTACTCTTCCTCTCCACTACATTTATATGATACATTTAGTTACTAGTTACACTGCTGATTCAGATTATTCAGTGTTAACAGGCTCTTAATTGTGATGAGTTACCAGTCAGATAGCTGTGGACGGGACATTGTGTGACAGGATGCTGCATCAGAGCCAATCTGACATAAAAATCACTGATACAGATAACGTTGAATATCAGTCATAGACCTTTGTCAGGAATCCTGATTTCATTGTCCTCAACACCTATCTGCATAATCTGCATCAGTCAACACCTAATTTGACTGAAAGCATCTGTGAGCCACTTCTGCTGAATGTGTTGCGTTTACAAGCAATGAATGCAACATTTCAGGCATCTATGCACATTAAGAACGTGCCCGCCATTACAGAAAAACCAAAAAGCTCTCAGGACTCTGATGTTTTCTTTTTCTCTGCAAAACAAACAAGTCTTATCAGTCTCTGCCACGTGGTTGTCACATGCTGCTGATTTGATCTGACGGTGTCCCTGTTGCTCCCAATGCATATATGTTGTCAAAAGTATTCGCTCACCTGCCTTGACTCGCGTATGAACTCTAAGTGACATCCCATTCTTAATCCATAGGGTTTAATATGATGTTGGTCCACCCTTTGCTGCTATAACAGCTTCAACTCTTCTGGGAAGGCTTTCCACAAGATTTATGATATGATATTGCCATTTCTTTTGTGTCAACATGAGCTTATTCACATTTTCATAATACTGAGGTTTGGAAGACATGCAATTCAGCTACAATTCTTAAAAAGCAATGAAACACTGGTTTCAAGTGCAACTAGAAATACAGGCAACACATCTAAAAATGTGACAAAGCCAAGAAATGACTACTGTGACGGTTAGTAGGAACAGCAATGTTAACAACAGCAAAGTCACAATAAACACACTGTTCTTGAGCTAATCTGAAGGCCACATCACATGAAGTTTGGAAACAACACTGAATGTCCTTCGGAGTACCAGTGCAGCAGCCGGGGCGCTTAGGGACCAAAATGCAATCTCTGATTTTTCAGTGGACAATCAAAAAAAAATAACAACACACAAATAATGTCTGTTTTTTAAGCTTATTATAGATCTTTCACGACCATTATCCCCCAGAAAAAACATTTAAAAATGTCCCAGAAAGAAGAAGTGTTCAGTCAACATTAGTTATTAATATTTCTCGGTTTTATTTTGAAATAGCTCTCAGGAATTTGAACCTACCAACACCAATCTACTTGTCATCTGTTTGTAAGGTTGGTATTGATCATTCACAACCATTATCTGCCAGAAAATCGTGTAAAAACATTCCAGAAACAATCAGTATTCATTGAGCATATTAGTTTTATTTTGAAATAGCTCACAGGAATTTCATATGCATATGGTGTACTTCAGTCAAGGATCAAACAATACTTACACAAAAAAAGTTGAAATTCCTATGAGCTGTTTCAAAACAAAACCGAGCTACATTCATAAAATATGCTCAACGAATACTGACTGTTTCAAAGATATTTTTACATGATTTTATGGGTGAAAATGGTTGTGAAAGATCAATACCG
This sequence comes from Spondyliosoma cantharus, assembly GCA_900302685.1. NCBI lineage: Eukaryota > Metazoa > Chordata > Actinopteri > Spariformes > Sparidae > Spondyliosoma > Spondyliosoma cantharus. Next base: position 30,867 of record OMLP01028650.1, on the reverse strand, counting down.
ACCTTAGAAACAGATGAGAAGTAGAATGGTGTTGGTAGGTTGAAATTCCAGTGAGCTTTTTCAAAATAAACCTGAGAAATATTCATATAATGCTCACTGAACACTCATTATTTCTGGGATACATTCAAATGTTTTTTCTGGGAGATAATGGTTGTGAAAGATCAGCACTGACCTTAAAAACAGAGAAGAACTATTTTGGTGTTGGTAGGTTGGAATTCCTGAGAGCTATTTCAAAATAAAACCGAGAAATATTAATAACTAATGTCGACTGAACACTTCTTTCTGGGATAGTTTTAAATGTTTTTTCTGGGAGATAATAGTTGTGAAAGATGTACGATAAGCTTAAAAACAGACAGTATTTGTGTGATGTTATTTTTTTATTATTATTGTCAATTAAAGATTGCAATTTTACGATGGTCCCTAAGCGCCCCGGCTGCCGCACGGTACTCGGAAGGACATTCAGCGTTGTTTCTTTTAGTTTTCGCCACAACCACTGAGGTTAGTGAGTTGATAAGACCTGTGTAATGTCTGTCGTACTTATCCGTACAAAATAATACCAACCTGGCTGGAATTGGCGCGGTTTTCATGACGCTATTAAGGCGAGAAACAGAAAAAACAAGCGAATGTCGAATATAAAAACAATTTCACCTCGCTGTACCACGCTGGAATTCACTGAGCTCCGGAGAGTGACCCCTTCTTTCAGATGTTTGTAGAAACAGTCTGCATGCCTGTGCTTGCTTTTATACTGTGGCCATGGAAGTGATTGGAACACCTGATTTCGATTGTGTGAATACTTTTGGCAATATAGTGTATGTTAACAGCAGCATTAGTCATTATCAGTGTTAAGGCTAATGTATTTTCTCGTATTCAACCACAATAAACCACCAAGGAGAATCTGACACTGACTTATTGATAAAAAACCTGCTTGCACTTCACATTCCTTGCAGAAAGTAAGCAGCTACAGCAGGCTGCCTGGAGGCAGAATGACCAGGGAGCACAATAACAGACATGTTTGTGAGCAACAGGTTAATGTTTACGACCCTTGAACTTACTCACCCACCAACTCCAACAACTAGTTTCTTCATTGCAGCCTGTTGTGGATCCTCACTGCGACGTTTCTGCTACACAAGCCTGGTAAAAAGCACATAAATGATCCAGCCTGCCTTCTGCTGAGACGGCTCCCTGCGCCTCCTCACGCTGTTCCGCTATTGGACGCTTGTGATTCGCTGAAGGAGCTGCTACGTCATTCACGACCTACTCATTGACAAAAGAGAAAAAAAAAAGCTTAAAATATTATGTAGGTCCAAAATAAATCATACAGTAAGTAAAGAAGTAAAAAAAAATAAATAAAAAAAAAAAAGGTTCACGTTTCTATAAATACAGTAATATAAATATATCTTATTTAAAAGTAAAGTACATAAAAAATCTTAATACAAATATTTATAGTTAGTATGTTTTAAACTTATAATAGCAATAGAATAACAATGATAAAACCTAAAATGAATTAAATTAAATAGAATGGAAAATTAATTGTTTAAAAAAGAAAGAAATATTATCATGAATAACATGTCGTGATAAAAATATTTCGAGTAAGCTCAAATCAAAGGAAATAAAATAAGTTAATGAATAAATATAAATACAATAAAGCACACTGTGCAGAAAGTTCAGGGTTTACACTCAAAAACATAATCAAAACATTTTAAAA
>OMLP01028650.1:14610-29142 GCA_900302685.1 Spondyliosoma cantharus | reverse complement strand
AGTAATATAAAGTAAGTAATGCATTCAAAATTGTAATGATAATAGATTTTTTTTAAATAATTGCGAATTAATTACATAAAAGTCAAAAAAATGTTATTATAAAAACATAATACAAATATGTCATAATAAAAAATAATTAAAGCAAGTTGAAATAAAGTTCAGGGTTTACACAAAAACAAAATGAAAACAATTTAAAAAGTAATGTGAAGTAAGTTATGTGTTAAAAACTGTAATGGTAACGTAAAAAATATTGACGTCACATCAATTTAAGATAAAAATAAAAAATAGAATTGCTTGCATTAAAAAAATTATAAAATATAATTATAAAAACCTAAGAGTTAGAAATTAAAATAGGAAAAAATGTGGAAATCTTGTTAGATGGAGTAGACTACTCAAAATGAGTATGTGCATGTGCATGGATATGCAATAAAAGTCAAATGAAATGTGTCACATTATTTATGGTGACCAAAAACGTTCACAAAAGACAAAATAAAATTTCAGATATGTCGCAGAATAAACAATTAAGTGAAACACTGACAAATTTTGACTAGTGTAAAATAAAAGATAAGATAACAGACATTATATATTATCGGAGGAAAATCCCCCAAAAATGGAAGTCTCAGCTTTAGATTCGCGCATGCGCAGCTGAACTTTTCCGCGTCCCCCGTAGAGCACTGCTGCACTTCCTCATTGTGAGTGATAGCAAAGTGCTCCTCAGTCCAGCGACGCTTCTCACTGAAACAACACACGCGTTTTGGTTTATATCCGAGCCTTGCAAATGTCGAAGCCTCCTCCCAAGCCGGCCAAGCCAGGTAAGACTCAGGTTGCGAGAGATTTGTGGTTTATTTTTTGGCTAAAACTTCAACCCTGTCTCTATCGGGGACAACACACCTTGTCGGCGATGTGAGCTTAATGGGCGGGCGGTGTGCACTTCACAGTCAGTGAGGTCGGCTGATTTCTGTCGTTTGTTTGTGAAACTTTTATGAACAAGTGGACAGGAAGGCTAATTAACTTTGAGTAATATCAACAGTCTTTATTACTGACTGCACCAGGAGTGCAGTGGAGTTGTTTGAAGTGCCTTGGCTGCTGACTGACAGGGAGATCCAGCTCTCAGCTGCAGGCCTCTGTGACTTCCCTATTTCCATCACTCACGCAAGGAGGTAGCTGTCATCCAGTGGCTTTAGGTCGTAGGTTAAGAGGTGATGATGAGTCTGCATGGTCAATGACATCAGTTTTACTTCCTGCAAGCTCAGTCCTGTGCTGCTGTTCAGGTTACTCAATCCCCAGAGATAAGGAAATGAGTCTATTAGGCTGTTTATTAAGTTATTTTTAGAACATGTCATGTTTTTTTTTCTTTCTTCCAAATAAGAATGCATAACATTTACCTTGTCAAAACTGTATTCTCAGATTGTCTCTGTGCAACAGGTGTTGTCACGAGGATCGACAATTGACATCTTTAGTAAAACCTGCATGCACCTTCGTTGTTGAGTCATCTGTTAATTATGATCTCAGTGTTTCACAAAGCCAAAGATGACAACCGCAAATGTGTTATTTCTCCGCAACCCAACGGTTTTTGGCTTACTGCCATGCAGGAGTCAATAAACCAGAAAATAATGAAGAAACAATGAGATTTGTTTTACTTTTTTCAAGTCTTAAATACTCAAACCGATGAATCACGTATCAAAAAAGGTTTGTGATCAGTTTTAATAGTCTAGCTAATTGATTAACCGCTGCGGCTCTACATTGTTTTTTCCAGGTCAAAAGCTATAACTTTGACTTCTGCCTCACTAGGACAAACTGTACAACAGTTCCTCTAAAAGAAAAAAAAAATCTGTTTCATTTCATGAGAAAAATGACAGATGAGTGTTCACTGATTTGGCCTCAACAAAGAGAGCGTTCTTCAGTGAAGTCACTCTTTACTCGGCACAACTAATATTTAATGTAATGTATTCTGACAGCCCTGCAATAGATTGATCATGAGGATTATATGTTCATTTTTTGTTTAAAACTGGTCGTTTAGGAGGTTTTAGCCTGTTAGCTTGTGGTGCTACTGAACTATATCGCACTACTGAGAGGTAAGTTTAAAAAACTAATTAACTAATGCACAAAACTAATATACACTTAATAAGATATAAATAATATTAGAAACATCTTTCAGTGTAATGCCACAGCCTCCATCAAGTTAAACCAACACCTAAAACTGAACATCATACGCCTCGCGAACATTGGATTTATTTCAGGTATGTTATATTAGACCACATTAGTCTTTGCTTGCCTAATAAACGCACAGCTGAGTGTATTTTTGTGCGTCAGGGGTTGTTACACAGGTAATGGCAGGTGTAAAAAAAGGGTTTACATGTAAACGCTGGTTGCATATTACGTCTTAAATAATCTAAATGTGTCTATAAAAAAAAAAAAACGCGCTTTTGAAGGTGTGTTTCAGCAGACGAATGTGTGTCGGGTAGCTCAAAACTTTAAAGAATGGACGCATCATTATCATATCATACTCATCATGGTTATTAATGAGTCGGCTCCGTGACACCTCAGCCGGCGGTGAGATCGTCTGTCCTGACAGATGGCTGGTTGGCGTGTGTGTGTCTGTGTGAGAGCCGGCAGTTTTATTAGCCGCATAGTCAGGACTGATGCAGCCTTTATTCAAGCGGTAAAGCGTGTTGAGACACAAAATTGTGAGACTGAAATGCATCGCCGTCAGGAGCAAAGAGCTTGCTAGAACGCAGAGTGGGAACAGTTTAGATGTATTTATGTTGTAAATGGTGGGGTGGAAATTAAAGGGCAGGTGGTTCAGACCTCCATGTTGGTGCGTTTTGGTCCCTTTTTTATAGAACTTTTTTTAACGGTGTGTGCCAACTTTAGGGCTTCTGATCTGTGACCGTCTCTCTGATAGCCATTTTTAAATAGAATTTCTGTATTGGGATCATTTTTTTCCGAATGGCTGCTTGAAGAAATATTTGGCACAACATGAGTGATGAGACAAGTTTTATTGGTTACAGGACCAGGCTTGTGAGTTGACTTCAGAGAGTAGTAGTTTGTGGACCTGTGAGTCGTGGTGTCATATTTGTGGAGGCTCAGATTGGCTTTTGGGTTGGGCTTCTTCAAACAGGAATGAGAAACCGTAGCGTCAGACACATTACTTATGTCGAGGCAAGACTCGAGCTGTCGGAGCTGCTTTTGCAATGAAACAACACAGCTGCAGATCATCTAAGAAACCACGAGCAAATAAAATAGACTGTCTGCGTCGTGCTCACATTGAGATTACATTTTTTCCTCCGTTTTTTTTTTTGAAGCTAGAATAAATCTTTTCAGTGTGCCTGCGGCTTTAAAATGCCAGAGAGAACGTGGACTCGTCAGCACAGGCATTTTGTGTGTTGTAAGCGACATGACCGGGCCTGCAGAGTAGACGCACTCGTTGTGTTGAACAGTGCTCGGCTTGTGCAGCGGCAGCAGCTCAGCCCCTCTCATTCTGAGACACTGAGACAGTGTGTTAGCTATATTGAAACCCTGAGTAACGGCAGAGGGGAGTTACAAACCGTCCAACATTCAGGTCTGTTAGCTAAAGCAAAAGACGCTCGCTCAGCCTTAAATAAAATTCACATTATCAGTGAATATATCAGAGAGACAGAAGCTGTCCACGAGTCAACAGCAGCTGTATTACACCATCATCTGTTTATGAGCATGCTTGTCTGTTTATTGTTCAACAAATAAACATTGTTACAAAATGATAAGTTATGCAATAAATGAAGTCATAAAAATAACATAGCTCTGTATTTTATTATGGTGCTTTTATTAACAGGGTACTGCAGAAGTACAAGCAACAACTTTTAAAGGGTAACAGCATAAATGTTACATATTTAAGTGTGTGTGTACAGTGTGTGTGTACAGTGTGTGCATATGTGAAAAAAGGTTTTAAAGCCTTTTGTGGCTACTGAGGAAGTTGCATGTAATCTGATATATCGCTTCCATTGGTGGCACCCTGTCGCTAAGTTGCATTGTGGGTAATGTAGGTGCCAGGTTTTGAAAAATGAAGTTGATATCTCTGGTTCTGCTGTACTGATTTTGATTATTTAGTGTTTTTTTAACTGTCCATGATAAGTCCAACAGTGTTACAGGAGTGCAGTGATAGACCAGTGGACTGACTAATGTTGTCATGTAAATGTGGAATAAGAATTGAAAGTTTCAGAAGTCAAATTGTTATTCTCAGCAAAGACGGGATTTCTCAGCATCCAACCACATCTAGACTAAATGTTTAGCGCATGTGACTCAAAAGGTTTGACAGAAATTGGATCAGTTGTATGCAAAGCATGATCAGGCAGACCCTGAGTATTCCAGTCTCTATTGTCTTTCTCTTTCCGATATTAACTGTGCTGAGATCTACGTGAAACAACAAAAACAACCTCCAAGCTAGCATCCTATGCTGAAAATGTCAAGTTTACATGAAGATTTGGATCATGCAATAAGGCAGACCTGCAGGGATGGACTCAAAAATTACTTTTACATTCTAGCGTTTGAGCTCTCCTGATCTAAACCAGCTTTTGTTTACTGTGTTTGTGTTTTTGCTTTGCTTTGTTATATTTGTAGATTTTCTTGTGTTTAATCATTTATGGCTTTGGCACTTTGATCAGCTGTTTCAAGCTGTTTTTTTTTTTTGTTTTTTTTTTTAAATGTGCTTTATAAATGCTATGAGATGACTATGAAATACATACAAGCCAGAGCAGTTGGTTCTTTCCCCAGTAACGGAATATTAATGATATAAGTTAGATCTCTCTCCGTTGGTGGCACAGTACTAAGTGTGAAGATCAGATTAAAACAACTAAACAAACAAATATGATAACACAAATTCAAGATTAAAATAGATAAAACAGACTGTTTGCATCTTCATGTATTGTTTGTGTTTTTGTTTTTAAAGTGTATTATTACGTGTTCTATAAAGGTGCGTACAACAGGATGAATCTATGGAAGGAAAGTCAAAAGAGTAAAAGCGCTGAGTGACATCTATCTACGAATCTGATGCAAATCAGAAGAGTTGCATCCCATTTGCAGTAGTGTTGAACGAGATTGGAGCCAAAGGCTGCTGGATCAGTTTTGTCAACATTGTGTGTTAGTTATAGAAGAAAAAAAAGTACAACATGCATAACTTCAGAAATCAAAGGTCGGTATAAATGTCTGTAAAGGAAGTGCATGTAAAATACATCAGTGTTTCTTTAAGGCCTTTTTGTTGGTCTCCATGAAGTAGTTCAGCTGTCAGCTAAGGCCACAACAACTCTGGTAGCATTCCAGCAGCAGAGCTAATGCCAGGCTCCACACAGGCCCTGAGGGCAGCTACCTCAAGGCTGCACACACAAGAACCATCTGTGTGTTTCCGTCCCCACACTGCCTGTAAAATTGTGTATTGTTGTTTTTTTAGTGAACGCAGACATCAGGATCTCTGCGTGGCAGCAACGCGTGGCAGTAATTCTTTTTGGAACAGGTTGCTTTGCTCAGGCACAGCAGTTGGCTTTATTGAGGTGATGGATGATGCTGCACTCCTGATTTATCGCCCTCGCATGAGAGTAATTTATCACATTAAAGCTGCGTTCTTCGGGCTCGATGTAGTGAAGCTAATCTGGCTTTTCTGCAGGGCGGTGAAGTGACAGCTTGTGTGGTCACTCACTGTCTCTATATTCTCAACTACTGTGTGTGTCTGTTCACCACTACATTATGCAAATAGTGTGAGGCTAACTAACCACAAATGGTGTATGAATATTAAATCTAACATGCATTCTGTGTGTGTGTGTGTGTGTGTGTGTTTTCTCTTCACTAGGCCAAGTCAAGGTGTTCAGAGCGTTGTTCACCTTTGACCCCAGAACGGTATGAGCTTTTTGTTTGTTACCATGCATTGTTTTCCTAATGTTTGATTATTGTTGAAGACTGTTTGCGCTGTCCTTTAATCTTTAATATTTTTGCGTAATCTGATTAATTTGACGTAGTTCTTTCATGGATTTCATGGATCAATTAGTGATGCACAATATATAAATATTACCCTCATATTATCGGGTATATATATATCAGTATCGGTGAAATTCAAGCCGGTAAATAGAGCCAATAATTTGAAGCAAAATTGCTTTATTTGACTTTAGTTTTGGAGAAGATATTCAAACTTAGAATCTTAATATTTACAATATTAACTTGGTAATAATACAAACGAAGACATATAGATTTTTTACACAACTGAATAATCGAGCTGTTCTCAGAGGAAAATCAGGTCCCCAGAACACTGTTTGAAGCCGCATATGATATAAGTAAAACAGTACGAAATTGTGTTGTTCAGTTTATTCAGTCATGAAAACAAAAACAGTTTGTTTATTTAGGGCTAAAAATTAAGATATTTCTCTTCTGATTAAAATGTATTTCCCAAAACTACATAGTGCAGCGTTTTAACAAGCACAACATTTACAAACTCTGATACAGTAAATCGCTCTTTGCACCGAATTGGTCCTATTGATATTGGCCATGAGCAGCATGTATTTATAGGTCATCGGTATTGGCTGAAAAATTCCATGTCATGCATCCTAATGCTGAGTCCCATATGTGAACATTGTACTGTGGTTTGAATTAAGAATTGACAATTATCTGCATTTTCATTCCTGTTTACAGTCATTAACATAATGTGTTAAGAAGTGTGATCGAAATGTGTTGTTGGCTGCATCTAAATAATGTGCTGGTGCGCGTAAATGAAATGTTTTTGTGCACCCAGTTTACAAAAAGTTACTGTAAACCAAACGGTTGTGAGCGTGATCATCTTCCTTTGGAAAAATATTTATTTTCCCGTAGAGCCGCATACAAATGGAACAAGTTAAACCCACTTCTTAAATTTTACACTGGAAGTATTAATCCCTGAATTATTGTGCCAGATGGAAGAAGTGAGATTAGCAGAGGTGTGGTGATACGTGGATGAAATCAACTGAAGTAACTGATATATTAGAATGTACTTTGGTGCAGGTGTGCACTTCTCATCTTCATCATTACTGAAGCATACAGTTGAATTGGTTCAGCTCTGGGATTAAAGTAGTTGCAGGGAGAAAAGGAACAATAATTGAATGGAGAGAATATATTTTCCCGAAGTGAAAAGGGAGGTTAACTGAAAAATGTCTTCAGGTTGCATGTTTTCAGGCCAAAAACCTAAAGATACTTGATTAACTATCAAATATGGAGAAAAAAAAGTGAAGTAAATCTCAGGTGTTTGGAATATTTGAACAACATCATTCATTCATTATCAAAATTGTTGCAGATTACATCCTGATTGACTAATTGATACAGTTAATTCATATTTTTTCAATAAAACCACCGAAATGAATGATTGAATGAATGAATGAAAATAAAAACTCCTCACACATTAAAAACTGTCACTTACCCCTCACTTATATATCCATTGACACAATGTAGCTGCCATGACTGTTTCCATTTGCGGTGAACGGGGGAAAGATTGCGTGGGAAGAAGAGTGTGAAATGTAACACGACAGTCAGCGTTCTTCTTGTTTCTGAGCCGCTGTGACTGAGTGGCCTCGAGTAACTTTGTCTAATTTTTTTAAAATTTCTTCAGCCGGATGAGCTGTTCTTTGAAGAGGGAGACTACTTGTACATCTCCGACACGGTGAGTAAAAACTTGGAGAGATTCAGCTGTCGTCCTCATGTCCCAGCTTCGCCTTCAGTTTGACTTCTTCTTCCTCTTTCTCTGGAAGCTGAGCGCTGCACTCTTGTGTCTCCCTTGTGCTGCAATTTATTTCTGCCATTTTCCACCTTTAGTCGACTTTTTCCTCTGTTGCATTTGCACTTTTCTCTCCTTTTTTCCTTTGACTACTATTTTCCCTGCATTTGTTTTTCGTTGGACTTTTTGTCCGTACTCATTTTTTTCTTGCATTGATATTATCCTCAGAGTGACAGTAATTGGTGGAAGGGGACGTGCAAAGGAAGGACGGGACTAATTCCAAGTAACTATGGTGAGTAGAAACTATAGACAGACTGACTTTGAATTTCATTACATTCGTGTGGTGACCAGAATATTACTCATGATGACCTTTTTGTTTCTTGTAATTGTGAATCACAGATGCACTAATAGTCTTATTTTGGTTTGTTTTAGTGGCCGAGCAAGCAGAGTCTGTCGACAATCCAATGCACGAAGCAGCCAAACGAGGTGCGACAACAACCGACAAACTCAATTTTTTTCATGCATTATTTATTTATTGTGACGCGTCTCTCTTTCTGTGCAACAGTTCCTTCATCCGAGACGGTTCTGTCTTACTTGAGACAACATTTTTTTTTAAAATGTTTGCATCTATTTGTGTATTTCAACAGGCAATCTGAGCTGGCTGAGGGAATGTTTGGATAACAAGGTTGGAATCAACGGGCTGGATAAGGCTGGAAACACTGCTCTCTACTGGGGATGCCACGGAGGACATAGAGGTAATAACTGTGGTGTATAAAACACGTTACGATTTTCTTTATTACACGGCATCGCATTGATTAAGGTAGCTTCTTTTAACCTGTGTTTGCCTTGTTGAAGCACTAACTGGATCTCATGTCATAAATCTGAATATTTGACACAGAGGAAACAAAAACAAGAACTAGCTCCAGGTTTTTTCTGTGCTCCTACGTTTGTTCCTGCATGCTTGTTGTGTGATACATGTCATTAAATGGTCACACAGTCCGTCACTCAGAGTTCTTCTTTTGTTGTTTGTGTCAGATGTGGTGGAGCTGTTGCTAAGCCAGTCCAACGTGGAGCTCAACCAGCAGGTGAGATTCACACGTGAGAGTTCACCAATAAGTCAAAAACATTCAGATGGTGGTACCTGATTCTGTGGAGGACTGAAACTGACATGATCAAAACAAAATAAATAAAGACACCAATGAATGAAACTCAATAAATTCATTAACATGCCCTTAAATGCACCAAAAATAAAATTAAAAATTCATGGAGGCATGACTTGATTTACAAAATGTGACATGAGTTGATATTTCTGCTTTAATTTCCCTCTTTATTTATTTCCCTTTTTATTAATTCAACTATTTATTCACTTCCCCATTCAATTTTCTATTTTATTTATGAATTTATAATTGTTTTAATGTATTTATTAATGTACTTATTTACCTATTTATTTATTTATTTATTTATTTATTTATTTATTCTTCTAGTGAGCCAAATATATCAATAATAGAAATAAAGCACCAGACAAATGTATATATCCTTTATTGATTGCTCTCCCAAAACCCAAATAATTTAAAAAAACATTCTCTCTGCAGCATTTGGGACGTCTGTGTAAATGCATACTTTACTTTCCATAATAAAGAAACAAATCAGATTTTTCCAGCAGAATTCCCTCCATGTCGGTGAATTGTTGTGTATCTTCCACATATTTCAATGTGATCACTTAGGTTGGTTAAATGATGTCTGTGCAGATGCTCATCTGAGTGTTTGTCGGTGATGAAAATGTCTTGCGTTTTAGAATAAACTTGGGGACACTCCTCTGCACGCCGCAGCCTGGAAAGGTTATTCCGACATTGTGGAAATGTTGCTAACCAAGAGTGAGTATCAAGTCGTATCTCATGTGGTTTTATAAAAAAAGAAAAAGAAATCAACCAACAGCAGGTCACCTTGTTTCTTTGGATTTATATTGAAACAGATGAGGTTAGGAACGAAGAGAGGAAGCTCTAGACAGATTTGATCAAACCCTAATATGAGAACATGTGGTTACAGATTGAGGAAACAACATCCAGCACATAGTTCTATCTTTCTGTCTTTCTGCGTCACGTGTCCAGTGCTTTCAGTGTGAGTGTCTTTGTTTTCAGATCCGAGGACGGACATCAGGAACAACGAGAACAAGCTGGCTCTGGACATGTCCACCAACGCCCAGTGTGCTTCACTTCTTAAGAGGAAGCAGGGAAGCAGTAAGTACAGCCGCCACTAGACGGCAGCGTTGCAGCACCCACACATACAGCGTCATCAGGACGGACCGCACACAGCACAACACCACCCCCAAGACCCAACAGTCCCATTTAATTCAGTCAAGCCTAATCCAACATTAAATAAAACACATTTAAAATCTCCTAGATCTGGATTTTTGTTTGGATACACATCAAGTACTTCTTTTTTCATCAAGATCCATGAATTATTCCCTGAGAAATAAATGAAAACCTATTAAAAATACGTCCTATCGGTTAATGTTCTTGGATCTGTGCCTTTATCCAGATCCATACCCAAAAGTTAATGTGCTCTACTCTTGGCCGAAACCCATCCTACATCCAAGTTTCATGGAAGCCTGTTCAGTAGTTCTTACTGAGTTTTCTGCTCTGACTCCTCGCGAGAGCTGTTTGCAACTTTCTATCAGCCATATACTCGATTAGGAGCGGCTATATCAGCGTGGAGAGTGGTGTCAAAAGATGCTGCTCAATCGTAACAAAGGTTTTTATATCGGCAGACAGGAATTTCCTTTCACGCAGGCGCAGAACGCGCAAGCTTGTTGGCCGCCAGCTTTAGTCCTTGCGCTGTGTTCAGGTGCAGAACTTTGGTAGAGGAGAAAAGGAGACGTGAGGCGACGCAACAGTCAGTCATCTCGTTCTTTGATGTAATTTTGGTGTGTAGGGGTTAACAACAGACAGTCCAGGTGTTATTTCTAGTCCTTGAATTTACCACATAAAGTTGAGCGTCATTGACATAATGAATGAGACTCTAAACTTTCCAGATTTTATTGGACCAAATGTCCTAACTCATGCTAGTCTAAGGAGTCGTTTCACAGGCGTTGTGATGCTCAAAAAAGGATGTAAAAAACATTTAGCCACAAATATATTTCAGTTGATGTGAATATTAACTGTCCATTTCTCTTGTTTCAGACATCACCCGAGCACACAGCAACGCTGAAGAGTATTTGGACGACGAGGACTCGGACTGAGTCGACCCTGTTGAAACACCATCACTGTCTTCCATTGGGTTTGGGGTGGGTGGGGTCGTGGAGCTCGGGGAGATTTATCACAGACCTAAAATGGATTTGCTGCTCCGTTTCAAACCGTAACTCCATTTTGGTTCTGTTGTTGTGCGCAAACACATCAGTTCTCGGCCCTCTGTGTCACATTTGTGTAAATTTCAAAGCGTTGAGTTATTAATGCCTTTTTAAAGATCGCCTGCTTTTTGCCAAGTGCATTTTCCGCACGTGAGGGGATTTGCAGCTGCTGCACACTGTGAACTGAGGGGTAGGATATGTGTCGAAGTGGAAAATGGACCAAAAACTCTAAGAAACACATTCCAAACGTACAGATTATGTTCAACCCATTTACACGGGGCATTAAAGTGCCAGTGCAGATTAAAAGATTGATCTGGTCTGTGTGTCATTAGGTTTTAATGCTCCACTTTATTTACCGAGCCACAAAATCTCGACACGGAGAATTGGAAACGCATCATCGCCATCACAACTAGGCACAGAGTAGATCTCTTTATGTACACTGGGGGAGACAACATGTATATTTAACCTTAATATTTCCCCTTTTAAGTGGGATGTGCCCAATGAGACCTCACCTCACCTGTTACTCTCTGTACTACAGGTGTTATAACATTTCCACTGCGGTTCAAGACCCTCCATCAGTTCAGTTTAACTAAAAATACCTGCATCGTTGGAAACAGACTTTAAATCACTCTCTCGTCTTTCAAGCTTTTGATAGTTTGATTTCTATCCTGGGAGCAAATTTCTGGTTTTTATTGCTGCTTTCTGACAAAAGTGCCTTAAATATGTGTAACATAGCACGCGTGTATTTGGTTATGTATCAATGTGAACATGTATTTCTCCTCTGAGATTATGAGCTTTTGTTCTAGATTTCTATCTGCTCTGTTTTCAAGCTGCAATAAAAGATTTTTAACATAAAGTGTCACGTTGCGTGGACGTAATATGAAAGCTGAAAATGAAGTGCATGAAAAGGATCTCAGGAAAAGGAAAAGCTGTGTCAGGATTTGGGTTTTTTCCCACATTACAGGCGCCAAACTGCAGATTATAATTAATTACTCAAAGCTTCTCACAGCAGGCCAAATTCCTATCATTAGTAAGCGTATGTGTGCAAACAAACGTATCCTTTACATGTGAAGTAATGTGACTGTGAGCAGGAATGCACATTAAAATATACTCAAATACTCCAAAAACACATGTTCAAAAGTCAGAGAATTTCTTTATTACAAAGTCAGCATGTTGATGACATTCCAGAGAAGACGGAAAAGGGCAAAAGAATAGAAGTGTGGACAGAAATACAGTCTTCATGACAGATTCAGGTACATGCTACATAATGTGCCAGACCAGAAATTTAAAAAGACAGAAAAAAGCAGAGAAAAGGCTTCAAACTTTCAAGATGATTTCCTTTCCACTTCATTTCTGACTTTAACATAAACAGGAATGACTACTTGCGGTTGTTCGTCTTCCTTTTTACATCTCTGAGGCCGAACCCAAAGAAACAACTCCAAATGTATCAAACCTGCACTTCTTTATGAGAAGCAGGAGACAACATGGAGGACTGAAACTGACAAAATCAAAAGTAATGAAATAAATGTCTCAATAAATAAATTGTCATTTAAATAAATATATATTAGCATTAATAAAATGCTTTCCGTATTTATTTACCATTGCAGTAATTCAACTATTCATTTACTTTGCCATTTCATTTGTTAATAGAAATAAATCAGCAAATGAATAAATACATTTAAAAATAAATGAATTCATACATTTAATTTTAATAATTTATAACAATGGTTACGAAAGTTAAATAAATACAGAGGCAAATTAAAGTAGAAATATCGATTCATGTCACATTTTACCAATTCATTTTCAATCTCATTTTTGGTCAATTTAATAGCATATGACGAGTTATTGAGCCATTTATTTAGTTTTGATTTCGGCAGTTTCAGTCATCCAAACAAAAAGAAACAAATGGTGCCAACTAAACATTTCTGCCGTTCAGGTACTTTTTAATGAGCTGATCGGGAGAGCCTGTATAAAACAAGAATTCTCATCTCTCTTCTTTGAACAGAAAAGAGACAAAGCGACAAAGTGGAAGCTACTTAATATCCGTGAAATACATCTGAATGTCAGTCCAGGGAAATCCTGCAGCAACACGAGGAGAGGGAGGTAGCGTCTTCAAAACCAACTGCCCTCTGGGATTCTTTCGTGGCACTGAGCGGCCGACAGCAGCTAAATTGTGTCTGAACATGACCGTGCGTTTCCCTTAGGTTTACATTTTTTACTACGGCGTGATCAACATCAGCATACTAGCCTCGACTCTGCAGCACAAAAATGCTAATCGATGATAATGCTCAATCAGGCAGCGCCCTGTGATTCAGGCCTCCAGAAACACAAAGCAGCTTCAGCAGACTCGACACAAGTTACACACATAAATTAATAACACACACATCCACACACAGCAGCTCTGGGCTCCACTTTCAGCGAGCTCTGCTGATTCTGCAATACTGTAAGTTTGATTTGCTCCGCTGCAAAATGTATGATCGACATAAAAGTAGAAACTTGACTGCTGCACATTAAAGCAAAGGTTTGATGACCTTCCTGCCTGTTAAATATAAGGCCACAACACAGCTACTGCTCACTAATGAACATTAGGAACAAACATTAGTTCTGGTTAAGATCTGGTTAGGTTTATCTTGATCTCCCCCCCCCCCTGAATACCCTGTTGCCTCTGATTGGTCTGCTCACACATGCCTGAGCTAGCAGGCACAATTTATCTGATCGGCTCGGTCATGTTTTCAGATTTTAGTAAGCTTCACTTCTAGCGTGAATATAGGTGTAAATTATGCAAATGTGCAGTAGCTTCTAGTCTTTATGCTAAGCTAGGCTAACTGGCTGTGGCCTTATATTTAATGAACAGACCCAAGTGGTATCAAGCTTCTCATCTGGCACTAAATCTCAGCAGTGAATAAACATATTTTCCAATATGTTTGAATGTTTTTTAAAGCGTCAGTGGTGAAATAAGGGGAAACAAGCGAAGAAATTTTAAAAAAAACCCTCCTTTTTGGAGGAGAGACTTTACCCCCAGATATGAGGCTAATGCAAAGTGAATTTCAACAAAATCTTGCCAAACTGAAATGTGGAATGAAAACTTCAGTTTCAATCACAGCCAAAGGGGCAGATATCGATCAGTACTCACAATGATTTTGAGTTTCGACTTCATCTTGTAATTCATTTTTCAGGATGAAGATGCCGCCCCATCAACAAGGCACATTAGAGTGTACAACTTAGCCATGTCATAACAAGGGCTTTAAAAACATAAAATGTGGTTAATAGGAAGTTTTCTCTTCAAGGAGACTGTATGACAACCCCTCATCACAGACAGGCAAAATGAGCAAATGTTTGTTTTTCAAACCAAACTTAAATGAGAAATACAGACATACAAAACTGCACTTTTTCTTCATGTTACAAATGGTGCGGAAAAGATGAGTTTACTGTCACTGCGCTGCATCTCCAACATCTATCCAACAATGAGCTGAAGAAAAACAGC